>JAHPZR010029700.1:0-27574 GCA_019787425.1 Platygyra sinensis | reverse complement strand
CCACACCACAAAATCCCAACCAATACCACAAACCTCCTCTTCTTCCTCTTTGGTTCAAACCAAAGTCCAAAGTCTCGTCCCGCGTCTTTACGTCCTTTTCTTTTTCTTACAGCTGACGTTTTCTTCTCAGCACAAGGTCTTTCAACGCTTTCAATCACCACACAGCACGTAATACTTCTCAATCCTAACGCCACCACTGACAAATGTGTTTCGTCAAATTACTTCTTGGCTGGCGCCTACCAATGGCTTTTGGCAGTGAACACTACTTTCTGTCTCTGGCCACAGGCCCTTCACCTCGTCTCTCTTTTTCTTACTTTGTTCCTTTTACCAACAAAACTGCTACACAACCCCCCACTACATCTGTACAACTTACATTTATACATTTATGGTAATTTTTTCTACAATTATCACTTAAAACAAACACTATAAAGAAAGTTACTGGAAAGAACACTTGTTACACGCTTAATTGTACAAATTTACATCATTTCTAATACATCCATCTAAACTACACAATACACTAAGGATGTTTGAATATTAATTACTTAAATGTTACAAGAGTTACGTAATAGAGTTACGTAATAATCAACGACAAAATCCAAACAAAACATACTGAAACAAAAACTTGAACTAAACGCAAATAACTATGTGATAAAACTAAATAATTTCGTGACAATTTCCGAGAAGCGAACAGTTTTCCTCGAGCTATGCTCTCGGAAATCTGTTCGCTTCTGGGAACAGACACAATGTCCGCGGCCAAATAACCGAGCATTTTTTCGCGAAGAATGGAGGCTATTGTGTTTATTATCGTTTAAATATTTTTCGTAACTCGCGCGGTCTTGAACATTGGGGAATATCACTCCGAAAAAATCTATTATTCACTCACTTGATACGCTTAGACCGATCGCGCCCGGGCAAAAAAAAATTGATGCATTATATTTAACAATTATTTCACGAGCGTTGGGTTATGAGTTGACTGTACTATCCACCGAGCACGAGTGAAATCAGCAAATCAGAACATCAGCAACAGGGAAATTTAGGCAAGGACAGAGCAAGAATGTGTTGGCCACATATTGCGGAAGGCAACACTTGACACAATAAGGCAGCCCCTAGTGGAATCCGTAAGTTATAAGGAAGGTAGGAAGACCAGTGAAAACCAGGAGCAGGTCAGTAGAGGAGAAGCTCGATAAAAAAACCTCCTGAACAGATTCCACTGACGCAGCATTGTAAGCACCCTTTGTTTCAACTGGAACATAATGGCCTAAGTAACAAATAGAATAACTGTTTTATTAAAAATGCCCCCAAAATATAGAAAACTAAATTAAAATTTGAAAACACGCTCAAAAAGGTCACTCGTACGCTCACCACATTTGTATAATGGCTAAGTCAATGAAAACTGACGCAAGTTGCATTGCAATGATGTAGTTTTTAATAAACATGGCTAGCCACTTGTCCAGGGCCTGTAGAGAGAATTTTTAATCTCCAAGAAAGCGTCAAGATAACATGGAACTAATAAAGATAATACAACTCTTGGTGAAAAAGGAAAACGGTTCCAAACGTATACGTAGAAGTAACGCCGAAACCTATTTCATTGAAATTTTAGTGGTAGACTGTGGTGATCCTGGCGACCCTTATGGTGGATACCGGCACATAGCAACCGACACTAAGTACGAATCCACGGTGACGTATACATGTAAGCCAGACCATCATCTGGAGGGAGAGGACAGTCAAGTTTGTCAAGGAGATGGACTGTGGAGTGGTTCGAAGCCTGTCTGTTTGGGTATGTACAGTGACGGAACAAGTTACTCGCTTCATTTGAAGGTCTAGCAAAGTAGCAGCTAAAGTGGTCGATGTTCTTTGGTTAACATTGCTCTTGTAGGAACCCCATAGGCCTTTCCTAAGAATACCGCAATACCTTTTAATCTGCCGTGTTAGTATTACATGGACGAAATAATAATTTTACTCTCCGTCCTAGTGACACAATGGAACATACGTTACACGTAGTCAGCTTGCGCGTGAGTGCGACCAAGCTCGTCCCCAGGGTCTCTCTTCTTCCCGCTCCATGGAGCTGCGAGAGAGAGAGGGGCGAGAAAAAGACAGACCTGGGGATGGACGCGGGAGTGTGACATGCTACTAAAGTAAAGTAAGATCAAAGCTTTCTTGCGGCTTTAGAGGCCAGTTGAGACTAAATGGCAAAAAAAAATTGGATTAAAAATACCATTGCTTAAAAGTGTCCATAACGTCAATTTTTTTTTTGTTTTCTTACCTGTTTTTATATATATCACCCAATGAACTTCTGTGAAAAAATTTCGATTTGGATAAAATTCATTTTTTATAAGTTTTGAAAACGTTTAAATTTGCCCCCATTTTGGTCCACTATTCGCATCAGTCTTCCCTTGGTTTGGAATCAGTTGTGACGTAGATTCAGGAACACTTGACTTCAGGCTTGACTCGTGTCGCTTGTGTTTATCTCTGTAAAATTTTACTTAGTAATCCATACAAAATGCTGGAAAGTAGCATTTTGCGTAGACTACGAAGCTAAATTTACAGAGGTAAAGCAAGTGAGATGAGTCTAGCGGCCTGAAGTCACACGTTCCTGAATCTACGTCACAATTCTGAGCATGTCGATCTTGTGATCAGCGGCACGGATCGACCCAACCTCGTTCCCAGGGCCTTTTTCCGAGGTTGGGGTCGACCGTAAGAAAATTACAAATCCAAAGCTGCATATTAGGCTAGTATCACTGTTTCTATCGATTTGACCGATCAATTGCGTTGCCAATCTTTGCAGATTTGATACCAAAATTTGGTATCATGCAGTGTAAACAAGTCGTGTACCCTCATTCATTGATAAAAAGAACAGTAAACATAATATGGCAATATGATCATGCATATAATGTTTTGTCACTCATTCTCTCTCTAACAATGCTACGTACAGAGCGCTCTTGTGGGAATCCTGGTACACCCGATAATGGAGGCAAAAACTCGTCGGCCTACCAATATGGCAATGCCATCTCATTTACGTGTAACGTTGGTTAGGAAAGTCAGGGATTGTGAAACTGAACTGTATACTGAACTGCTGTATATATTTTGTAAATAATTAGTTAGTTCGTATTCGTTTATGATGTCCGCGGACGAGTATCCGAGCATATTTTCTCGTCAGATGGCATGGACTGAGGCTGGTGTTTATATAAAGCTTCTCTACAATAAACATACATTCGCAGACAGGATCCACTCCTGACCATTTTCCTCCTCCTTGGTTATCGGGGACGCATGTTCTAAATGAGGAACTTTCTGGAACTAAATTGTAACCAGTGTCACAGGATATACGTAGTGTGGCTCCAAGTTCATACCGATAACCTTGAACCATTCCATTTGGAGGCACTGGAACTGGGCTGCAGAAGGCAGCTGCAATTACAGAAAAGGAAATCAAGATAATGATTTGAAACTTAGCTCTCAAGAGGAAAAGGCAAATAAACCAGGGCGTGGTTTTAGGTGAGATGAAGCCTTGTAAAGAGTTTCGCTGGGTACTGATTTTATCATTTCTTTCTGATGTTGTTGTATGTGAGATAATGATCTGAAACTTAGACCTTAGGAGGAAGAGCCGAAGGAGCCAGCCAGGGCGTGGTTTTTGGCGAGTTAAAGCCTTGTAAAGAGTTTCGCAGGGTAGTGATCATGATCATTTCCCTCTGATGTTGATGTATGGGAGATATAATTGACGTGTATTGCCGCGTGGTGTTGCCGAAAACAGGTAAGAAGATAATAGCGTTCTTCAAAACATTAAGCCACATGAACGTACAAGAAACATGTTTCTAGTTAGCGCTTTAAAACGACGTCTTATATGGATGGTATTAAGAATGTGCTTGCATGATTGTGCGCAACTTTTGTTGAGAAAGAGTACTGGTAATCCCTTGCTATTGTTTTCAGTGCTCCAACGAGAACAAAGGGCGTTGCTTTAGCCTAGCTAGTGAAGATCGATTCCCACGCAAGCCTTCAGTTATGAGCTATACTTGGTGTATCATAACTTACCAATACATCTCGGCTGTGTACCACTCCATGTTCCATCTTGCTGACACGTTCTAACGGCATCTCCCACCATGGCGTAGCTTGCTTTACACGTGAAGGTTGCCTGGGTTCCAAGAACATTCTTGTTGCCTTGTACTCCAGTTAAAACAACTGGCTCGGCGTTTTCCACCTCACCGATTTCCGCACAATAAACACCTAAACGTTAAAGGAAGCAGTTAATTTTTTTGTGTGTTCTGGATGTATTTTATTTCACTGGATTGCGGACGTGAAGTTCGCACCAGGATTTCAAACTTTTATAATTTAAGCAACATACCAGTTGTACTGGTCGAATCTCACCACTTGTCCTAGACTTTCTTGGGGAGAATTTTGGTGTTTTAGTTGTTTGGTCCGCCGGCTTTGATAGCAGGGTAAATGTAACTATTTTCAGGAAACGTGAGTTGATTTGCACGACAATCGTGATTCCTGCCGGTAATTGTCTCTAAAGTTGTTTTGATTACATAGTAATAAAAACAATAATAATGCTAATGATGATGATGGTGATGATGATAATGATAATAATAATCAGATAATAATAATAATAACAATAATAATAATAATAATAATAATAACAATAATAATAAAAGCTATTATCATCATCATCATCATCATCATCATCATCATCATCATCATCATCATCATCATGGGGAGGCGCGGTAGCCTCATGGTTAGTGCCCTCGTCTCCGGATCGAGTGGTCGTCTCCGGGTTCGAGCCCTGGCCGGGGACATTGTGTTGTGTTCTTGGGCAAGACACTTTAATCTCACAGTGCCCCTCCCCACCCAGGTGTATAAATGGGTACTGGCGAATTTAATGCTGGGGGGTAACCCTGCGATGGACTAGCATCCCATCCATCCCTATTGGCTCGTATGCAGACTTTACCTTTACCTTATCATCATCATCATCATTATCATTATTCCCTTGCATACGGCTTTTACGCGGGAAATTTGAATTGACCAATCAGGATTCAGCAGGCGGGAAAAACTTAACTGTCCTCACGTCAATGAAAGTTGACAGGAAAAGCATTAAAATCAAGCAACTTTTCTCTAGAGATTGCATTAAATATTCACGAAAGGGGATTTACAATTCCCAAAACCATATATTGCAAAAAGTGAAATATATGAAACATTTTCGTGTCGTTTCGGTAGGACAGCTAAGTTTTGACTGCCGCACATACTGCGGGCTCAGCCGCAGTATGCAAGGTCGATACAGTATATATTAACCGATACATAAATTTTGAGGAGGATGTAAACTAGAGTGCATAAAGCAAACTACAGTAAAATTAACTTGGAACAAGGAAGAGTGAAACTCTTTAAGTTGTTTTACTATGTTAGTACTTAATTAGTAATAAGCAAACTAACCTGGCAAAGTGATCTTTTTTTTTTCAAATAATTTTTCAGTTGGCCTTTCGTTTGCATATAGATAAAGGAATATCATGACACCATATTTGCATTCAGTACAATAGTTGGAAAAATTTCTCTATATTTATTCCGAAAGAACTTGGATCTCGGTGTTGTAAGGATGTATTTTGGGTAGCGTGCGTAAATATTTCGTTCAAATTACAGGGGAAAAGATGAAATTGGACGACTCTTCATCTATGTGACTCCTACAGTGTTTCACAACTGCCTACGTCATGTGCATTACTGCGATGATCAATCATGTTTTCATATCTTTCACCGCAGTTCAAATGTATGATACTTCATTTATTCACTAATATTTTTCACCATCTAAGGATATAAGAACTCGCAACTTGGCCAGCTTCCAGTTGGCTTGGTAGCTCCCGGTTAGTAGAGCACTGCACCGGTATCGCAGAAGTCATGGATTGGAATCCTGTTTAAGCCTGATCTTTTTTCAGGCTAATGCTTAAGTTGTGTGTGTAATTACGATGATCAGTCATGTCTTTAGTGTTGTTCTGTTGACGTTTTCTTGCCTCTTTTTCTTTTGTTTTGTTTTGGTGTTTCATATTTTGTCATGAATGGAGAGACACTTACGTATGCAGGCAGGCTCTCCTCCTGACCATTGTGCATCTGACTGGCAGTACCTTGTGGATGCATATGATACTCTGTAGCCACTGTCGCACGTGTATGTTGCTGTGCTTCCCACAGCGAGACCAGAGTTCACTGCCACGTTACCATTGGCTGGGCTGCTCAAGCTTGGACATGTCAATGCTACAAAGACGCAAGTAACAGAATAGACACAGAATTAAGATCAAAGCAACATCTTGGTGCCCGGGCATGGATGCTTGTAGACCGCCGTTGCGACAGTTTATCGCTGCCGCTCATTAATAGCTAGGATGTTCAAATGCAAGAGGTGCTGCTGCTAGCTGTCAATGAGTACTTGCAACAACTTTGACAAGTCCATGTTTTTTTGAGCATTTTTTGACCAGATACAAAATTAACTCAATTAGGAATCCCAAAACACTAGTGGTTATAAGATGGAAAAACACGAAAGAGATAGTTATAAGTCATAAAGGAACAAGGATGGTTAAGAATGGAGAAGATTGACATGGATTAGAAACGAAGAGCTTGATAATTTTAGGTCAAGCCTTTAAAGATGCGCAGACAGTGACGTAGCTCCCTACTATTAAAAAAAAAACTCTATTTATATACATTCACCTTCACAATTTGCATTATCTGCGCTTAAGGTGAAGCCCTGCCTGCAAACGCAATAGAACGACTCGTACGTGTTGACGCATGTGTGTTCACATCCACCATTTGAAGTTGCACACTCGTCGATATCTAGAAATGCAAGAAAGGGATTGATCACGTTTACAAGAAATGTCAAGGATGGAATTGTACATACCGCTTTTAAAGATGAATTTTCGCTATGCATTATTTCTTTTTCTACTGAGAAACCTGCTTTAATGCGTCTCAGACTATACTTAGAGACAGATAATAGGTGGATCTCTGCGTTTAGAGAAGGACATGTTATGCATCTGAATGATTATGCGCGTTGGTATAATGGCGCGTACAAAAGGATTAATTTCTTAAGACGCACAATCTTTCTTGAGGCGTCTTGAACGACGAACTGAGAGCTTGAAGGCACCTGAAAAAGTTCCAATTTTACACTAGACCCATAAACAAGATATGAACGGATTACACATCACAAGCATGACGTTTACACACAGACCTTAGCTTTACCCTTTCACTGCTCTAGATTTTCAACGCAGCTTCAGATTCTCTGATGCAGCTTATTTGATACTTTCAACAACTTACCTTGGCAACTCCGTTTCCCAGAACCCAACTCGAGACCACTTGGACAGGAACAAGAGAACGAACCAGCAGAGTTGTGGCACGAGTGAGAACAGCCACCGTTAGAAATTGAACATTCATCAATGTCTGAAAGAAATAAAGTGATGCAATGATGACAACACCCGCCACCTCGGCTATCGCCTTTGCATTGTGTCCGAGGTTCCATTCCGGCCTGATAAAAGCGATTGTTATTTTAGATGATAAATTGAATGAGACGTAGACTGGTTGAAGAAATTCGTTTTGCACCAATGTATAAGAATCGAATAGACCAATTTTGTTTTAGGTCGAGTCTTAAAAGACTCGACCTAAAACAGTACACCTCAGTGCGAGGCTCTGGGGAATAAGTACAGAGTATGTGGGGTGTATTCCACAGAGGTTCTTTTTGAGGTCTATTGTGACGGGAGGCAGCGTGGCCGAGTGGCTAGAGCGCCAGATTTAGTCGATTTAAAATCCGTATGTCGCGGGTTCAAATCTCGTTCTGATCGCCAGCTGATGTTGTTGTTCTCGGTAGCCCCGAGTTCAACTTCTCCGCTACGCTTCTCTCACCAGTTGGGATTCTTAACCTAGTTATGTTTGTTTGAATATTTATTTATCATTGTCTGTTTACATTGGTCCTGAAAAGTTCCAATGGGGAGTGGCTTATTAAGTATATACATTGTGTTAGGCTGAATATTAACATATCGAAATTGGTTTATTGATGCATGGGCGATTTACCTGCGTGTCTTTTTAAGCTCAAGCTGAAAAATGTTCGTCCCTAAGTTAACCTACCCACACATGTGTTGGAGTCCTGAAGTTCATAGCCTTGGTCACAATGACAGACGTATCCTCCATGGGTATTTTTGCACCATTGATTACAAGGATTATTGGCACACTCATCCGTATCTAAACGAGAATCACTTTGTAAAAATTGATGTTACACAAATGTTGTTGTAACGCGATTGATTAATGAACGAATTCGGCGAAAGTGTTTACAACTTTGTGCCACACATTTCAGACAACCTGATGATTTATTTTGGGGGGGAGTTACAACTGTGTCACTTGCCAAAAACTCAACTGATTGCATGTGAGTGTTAACAAACAGAATAATTGTATGAATCATTATATGTGAATCATCACGTGATCTGTAGCCCGTTTCTTTAAAGCTCCGTAAACGTTTCGGGCTCGCAAAGTAATTTTAAAATCTGTATCTTAAAACAGAGAGGTGTATGCGCCTGAACTTTTTGTGTGAAGAGAACCTTTCTTCATATTAAGAATAATTACGTGAATAACACAGTTCCGTTGTCATAAAGTTTGAGATTTTGCTACGGCTTTCCGGGTGCGAAAACCTTTTTGGGGACCTTCGCCGGAGAAACAAGCCCCTGGGGACCGTCTCTCGAAAGACCCGGTAACCTAACAGGCCCGAAATCAGATTTTGAAATCAAAATCTCAAGAAAAGCAGGGTGTGTTCTGAACTCTAATAAAGTCCATTTTGTTTCTTTAGCTAACAACCTTACTGTACTGCATATTCAAAAATTTTGAAACTCCCATCTGGAATGGAAAATAAAACAGCGTAACGGGCCCGGTAATTACCCGGAGTTTCGAGAAACGGGCCCCTGGTCCGAACAGGATAGCACTGAACAAGGATGTACACATGTCAGCCGAATCTGTTTACTGATATGAGTGTATATTGATTTCTAAAGATTATGATACCTGAACACTTAGGGTGGTTTCCAGTCCACCCTCCTTCCCGGCATGTTCTAGATGAGGATTTCATGAGAGTATATCCAGCATTGCACGTGAATGTGATCGTACTTCCCTCGTTGTAATTGGACGAAGACTTTGTGCCGTAGATTGGTGCACCGATCTCTTTGCAGTGGTTTGCTAAATCAAAGGTAAATCAACAATATAATGTCTTACAAGGGTTAATGCAAGTTTTGGAACAACAAGTGGCGTTGTACATATACAACCACATCTTAATTTTAGCAATACAAATACAAATATTAGTACGTTCTTAGTGTATTAAATATGTGTAGTATATTTCAAATAAGGTGATTGGTGACGGGAGGCTAAATGAACCGTAAGGTTTTCGAGTTAGTGTGCAGCCCTCTTATGTCTTATCGTAGGATAGGAGAGATGAAGGAACACGTTTTCACTGAGTGTAGTGTAATGGAGGACAAGAACAAAATATGACTATAAATTTATGCATTATTGGTCTGACAGTAAGCTATTGGTTTCAGTATTGGTTTTGAAAAAGCAAATACGCAAGGCTTTTTGAAATGGGTCGGATCGGAAGTTCTTTTCAAAGATGCTTTTATTTAAATCTTCTGTTTTCCTATGTTTGTCCTTATGCATGTTTTGTGAACAATGTGAGGGATGACTTGTGCAGATTCTATCTATTCTTACCTGTGTCACAATTCTTTCCTGAATAGCCCCTTGTACATAAACAAAGGTAGTCGTTATATCTGTCAACACAAGTTCCTCCGTTCTGACAAGGTGCGGTGCTGCATCCGTTCGTGTTATCGGCAGGTGCGACGATCGCTGGGGAGAAGGAAGACAATTGAAACAGAAGCCTTCCTTCAAAACAATGATGCCGCTCTTTTTTGTTGAGGTGGGTGGAGGGGTGTCTGAGCACTGTGCTACTGTTACTTCCGATTACAAAATTTAACGATAATTCTACTCGATACACCCTTTTATCCTATTTATCTGATCTAAGTCTGACATGTCTCACTAATTTTTCCCCACAATATCCTGTTATTCCTTTACAATTTTACCGAAATATCCCTTTGGCCCTTGACCGCTGACCTTTGTTGTTGCCCTGACTATTGTTGTTGCCCTACATGCAATGCCAGCAGCCACAAGGGAAGTAACTAAGTGCTCCCGTAAGCTGAAAACCACTAATAGAACTCAATGTTCGGTCCTTTAAGGAAAACATTTTTCGCTTTGTTTGTGTCGACCAGTTACAAAGTAAATTACTTACTCTGTGGGCAGCCATACACTTCTACTCTCATTGAAATGTGTTCATTCCATGTCTGTGGTCTAAACCTCAGATACTTAGCTTCAAACACTCTGACTTCATTGCGCACCACTGTATCCTGGTCAGTGTTACCAGTGAGAGTCTGTAAGATTAAAATGATAACGTTATGTTGGGCGAGCGACTTACTGCATTTAATGCTGATAACAGTAGTCATATCTGCATTTGTACTTGGACCCGACACTGGCGCTCAAGACGTCCGCCTTTCAACGTCTTCAGTAATACTAATATATCTTACAGTTAACGTCAGAGCGGTGTTCACATGAGTGTCGAAAATTAATTGGTTTTATTTTACTACAATACACGATTGCAGTAAAAAACTCGCGCGATTTTTAGGCCAATCAGAAGTAAAGTCAAAACCAATCGTGATTAACTCGCACAGGTTTTCCCGCGCTTTGCGTTTATTTAACGTTTTGATTGGTTTACTGGATTGTCTGTGTTTTTTACTTTGCATTTGATGCAGGCGTTATTTTGGAGCGGAACGCTAGATAATAAATCGGGTTCTCGTTGCCCCAATCTTAGATGCCTGACCCGTAGAGGATTGGTGCAGAGGCGAGGTTGGGGGTGGGGGTGGGGGTGGGGCAAAAATAATTTTCCTTCCCCTTCCCCTCCCCTCTGACCCATTTCTTTCAACTTAACACCTGCTCCCTCGGGAAATATTTCCTCACCCCAAACCTCCACAGTTACCAAATCCGAGATGGCAGCCTAATTGGAAAATGTGCACTCGCCCGTCCAAAATACGCCTGAACTGTAGGCAACATTTGGTTTTACGACAAACAATTGAAAACCGCTCTATCCATTTGATAATGAACTTGGTGCTTGTCTTGGACCTAACGTAGCACAGCAGTTTCCCTTCAAATTACATACAGTTTCAAATTGTCTTTTTCCCCTTGTAATCATCATTAAAAGAACTTTGAAAATACATCTTACATCTGGATAGTAAATCCAAGTTGATCCATCAGTGCTGTATTCCAGTTTGTAGCTCTTTACCCATTGGGCAGCGTCTTGTCTGCCTTGAGTGGCCACTCCAGTAATCTGGAAAATCTGGCCAAAGGTGATTGAGATATACTGGTTCTGGTCATTAGTCAAGGCAGACCAACCTCCGATCTGAGTGGTGACCCCCTGAGAAGTTATCTGAGCTTGAAAATTCAGGCGACCTCCTAATGGCGCCTGCTGGGAGTTGTATTGACTTGATGCTGTCATATCAGCGTCAGGAATAATTTTGCTTGTCGAGACTCCGAGGCTTTTAAGGCAGTCTACAAGGATATAACCATAAAGAAGGTGGAGATAAAACAAGTAATTCAAAATTATTATTGACCTATCGCTTGTCGTTTCACCATTTTACTATGCCATGACTATGTATAATAATGAAATTCATTTCATCCATTCAGGTCTATTTACGACACACTTGCCTTTGGAAGACTGGCTATCATTGCGTTTTATCTGGCCAGGCCTACTTGGCCAGGATCAAAATTTCAAGATTTAGTCGATCAATCGATCAGTGAGTCATGAACCAATGTCAAAAAGCAAGATGCACCTTGAGGTTGTCCTTCATATCTGAGACAGAGGCTAATGCATAAAAAGCTGGACAATAAGTAAGAGTAAACCAACGAAAAATTTAAGGAGGCATCAGTTACAGAGCCATGTTTCAATCGTCAAACTTTACACCCTTAACAGCATAATGAACACCTGTCGTGAACGTAATATATTAATTAGCTATGTATGTTTTACTCACTCAACTCGTAGTAGCTGTAACTTGATGAACTTGTCAGATTACGGTCAATCGTTGATTTGCTGCTCAAGTAGCATTTGTTGGTTGAGTTATCAAAGTCAAAAGACCTGCAGATGAAGGAAGCTTCCGACCAACAAGATGCCGCACAGGATTCTGGGGACGAGTTATCCAACGTTTTTTCGTCGTCTCCAGATATGTAGGACTTGTAAGTCACAGAGTACTTCCTTTGCGCGGCGGCAACTGAAAGGGATCGGAAAGATTGGTTTTGTGTTACTATTCTCTTGAAGCTTGCCGTTGGCTTTGGTTAGATATTAAGGTAAAACCACAGGGTGTCTCTCTAGTTAGGTATGTACAACTGAATCGAGACCTGTGAATTGTTGTTGATAGTGAAAAGAATGTCATTCCACGAGGGAATAAGGATACTCCTTATTGGGTCAGTTGCATTCTTTTAAGGTAAACCTGTATCTTATCAAGAGAACCTAACAAATTAGATAATCAATATCCCGTGACTCACGCTCGCCAAAGAGGGCGTTATTCACGCAGTTACCTCAATACCGTAATCTCACACCTCATTATGAATTGCATCGGCAAAATTGAACACTCACAGTCACAGGCGTACGATTTGTCAGTTAAGTAGTATGTTCCAAAGAGCCTCTCTCTAAAGTCGCTCCAGGCTGCAACGTTTCCCTTTACATAATCGCAACTGTATACCAAATTATAAATGTCGTTAGCAGACAGGGCGTAGTCAAAGATGTTCAGCTGACTAACATCGCCGACAAAGTTTTCTTCAGTGTTGAATCCACCGCCTATTTCATCTTGCTCCTGGCCAAGGATCATAACACCATCGCCACTGATAACTTCACCTTGTTGAAAAGCCTGATCTGTCTGAGACGAGATTCTTGTTTCAACACCATCTTTGTATGAATGCCATGTTCCTCCCGCGCTCTCCCACGTGACAGCCACGTGATGCCACTGACCGTCATTTACTTTCAGTCCTGTGTATACAGTTCTGTTATTTACGAATAGATTGAAGCTGGAATAGTCTTGTAAAGCTAATGCATTGTCCTGCACAATATCACCCACTTTTGTTGCGTAGGATACTACTGTTCCGGGGTTGCGGTCAGTGGTACGCATCCAAAACGCAATGGTTACTGCGCTAAGGTCTGAAACGGGCTTCTTCAACTTCGAATATGACTTGACCGCTCTGACTTGAAACGACAAATCGTAGTCAGATGAAAGCTCTGTAAGAGAAGTATTGAAAATGGTCAATTAGTGGGCAATTATGCAACGGAGTGGCGTTTTGTCGATGGAGCATTATTGTCACGTGTCAGTGAAAACAGGAACTAAATGGTAGAGGAATCAGTTTCGTATCTTATTGCTTTTAAGCGTGCTATTCGAGATATTACTGTATAGATTATATGTGTATATAAATGTGTACATAAGCGGATTATTTTATTTATTGTATTGTATTAATTTTACTCGGAGATACTAGCTCCTTCGAGCTACTCTAAATCTGAGTTTAAATAAAGTTGTATGTATGTATGTATGTATGTATACTTCCGAGCGTGAATGCCGGCTTATATTTTGAAATTGTAGGTAAGCTTGAATTTGTTTCTCAAAGTCATTAATAATTCATCAAGTTTAAACATAGGGAATCATGACCGTAACAGTGTATGGGGCTAATCTTAATTCGCAAAAACTTTTAACCATTTTTTCTCAGTTTTTTCCTTAGTATTATTTTTTGATCGACAAGATACACCAAACACTCAAGACAATGTTTGACTTCATTGCCAAACACCTCGATGTTCCTCAAAAATACTCCGCCACGGGTCGTATTTTCAACTTTCTTGCCAGGTTTTTTAAATGCGGTCAAACACGATCTGTTGTATTTGATACGTTAGGTGATCTGTTGAGTCAGTAATGATTAGTGATGGCTAATTACTGGTTTAGATTGAACTTCAGTCATACCTCCGCTGCAGAGGCATTTGGTGTAGGATGGCTTGCACTGGCACTTGAAACCAGTCAGTGTATTCACGCAGGTGCCACCATTGAGACATGGCTGCCCCACGCAGTGATCAATAGCATGCTCGCAGTTGACGCCAGTGTAACCATCTGGGCATGAACAACTGTAGGACTGTACATCGTCCACACAGGTACCGCCATTCTGACAGGGTTTGGCAGCGCAGTCGTCGATATTGATCTGGCAATTCACACCACTGTATCCTGCCTGGCACTTGCAAGAGTAGGTGTCCACGCCACTAGTGCATACCCCGTTATTTTGGCAAGGGTTTGAGGCACATTCGTCGGTGTTAATCTCACAGAATGTCCCACTATACCCCTGGGGACACTGACAGGAAAATGTTCCCGCTTTATCAATGCAAGTTCCTCCATTTGCACAAGGCGTTCGTTGGTTGCAAAGGCTGTACGGAAGTCCGCACTCGTTACCAGTATACTCATCACTGCAAAGGCATTTGTAAGCATTTACCTGTAAAAGGTAAGACAGATAAAACGATTCTAGCAAGTTGTAACAAATGCATTCCTGGAAAACATGGATAGAAAACAACTTGATACATGTAGTCGAGCCTTAATTAAATGGCCACTAAATGGTTACTCTCGGAAAATTACTTGTGATTGCTTGATGCAGGTATCTCTAAGACACCTTTAATACACAGAAGAGAAGAGATGTTATGTTGTATATTATGTTCAAAAAAGAAATATAAAGAGTTTGTTGAACCTAAGTAAAGAGGAGCTGTATTGGCACATAACAGAAAGATGACCGTTATATAACCAGGTTTGTCTACAACACTGCTAGTGGTTTTGCGCGGCCTTTTGGGGCACCGAACAAAGAGCAATGCGTGAACTGTAAACTTCTTCGCTAAACCATATGTTCTGTCGGCGATGCCTGGCTACTGCTGTTCTATTCTACTAGCAATAACATTGAGGCCTCAGAATTGAGTATCCAATAATTTAAAGGTACCTTGTTCACACAAGTGGAGTCCAGATAACATGGTAACGCGAGACACTCGTTAATCTCTATCTCGCAATTCCCTCCTTTGTATCCATGCGGGCAGTCGCATCGGTAAGATTCTTTCGTGTTCACACACGTTCCGCCGTTCAAGCAAGGACTCGAAACACACGTGTCGACCTCTGCAATTGCAATTTGACATTCTGTCATTAGTATAAGGGGAGTGTCAAGTGTAGCTAAGATTGCAAGCTTTTGTTTTGTAGGCTTTAGTAATGTCACGATCTACCGCAATATTTTACATTTGGGAAATGACTAGAAATGAATATGATAATATTTTCCATCCAGTAAGACTTAATGACTCTAGCTTGTGATGCCAAAAGCTGATGTGCCTGTTAGGAATTCTGCATGTTTTTTTTTTCTACTTGCACTGTCGGTGATCTCTGCCTGCAGTTGAAGCGACATGTCCTACAGAGGAAAAACAAATGGAATTGACGACATCGCTCGCGTCCCTGTTGATATAGGCTTCCTTGCGCGAAATCCAGGGATAACGTTAGATGAAGGTGCCTCCTTTTAGTGTCGTTTTGAGTTTTTTTTAATTATCTTTAATTCTTTGAATAAGGTGTTCACACAACTGAGTATTACTGCGTATAGTCCGCTGTGCTGTCGTCACGAAGAAATGGAAAACAACACTGGGGTACAAACACATCACAAGTTAACCTTCAAAAGTGGTTGCATGGGCTTTTGAATTCAGAATCCTACAGTTTAGTGTTTCGGACCAAAGTACTGAAAAAAGTCGCACCTGTACAGTAGTCTAAAGAACTCGCCCCAGTGCCGTGTGTAGATTCTTGTCCCGGACAAGGTAGACAAGATGTTTGCCCAAGCTCGGTCTGATACGTTCCAGCAGGACAAGGTAAGCACGGTTCCACTCCATTGTCAGAGTAGGTTCCTGGAGCACATTGCACTAACATATACAGAGATTGTTAATGAACATCAGCTAAAGACTAGCTACCATGAAAAAGATAATGCATTTTGATGACCTCAAGGGGAATGCGAGTTGCATGTACAAAGTACATATAATGAAGTATGTCGAAGGGTACGTATAAAAATAACTAATTTAGTTTTATTGGTCAACCTTGAGCTCGACTCTTACTTTTGGATGAGTTCTGTCGTAATAAGTTGTGGCCGGGGTTATTTTAAAATGTTGGAGTTTGGAAAATATCTCTAGAAAAAGTTCCTCAATTTTAATTTATCATGTATGTTTGGAGCCCCTCGTGTACTGGCAGTACTGGTAGCGTTAGGAAGCTGACCTTTTCTTAGATATCGACTTTTAGCATTCACCGAAAAATAGAAACATTATACACCGAATGCAAATATGGCGGACCACTCGGGAAGCCCGGGGCGAGTTGCGCGAAGTCGAGGCTAGTTGGGCCACGATTTGTTTGCAGTACTTATCAATATCAGCGCGAACCTAGCTCTTGACGAAGTTTTAGCGAAGTTTTCACTATGCCTGCGGGTTGTTGTGTCCCTAAATGTCACCAGAAAGGAGTAAAATCGATATCATCAACAGGGGAGAGCGTATCGTTTTTTGCGTTTCCAAAGTCACCCATAAGAAGAAAACAGTGGATTCACGCGATCCGCCGAGAGGAAGGAAAACAGTGGCTTATTACACGAGATATGAAAGTATGTTCACTGCACTTCAGACGAGAAGATATCAGGACCTCTATAAATGGCCGAAAATATGTTGCTGAAGGAGGTGTGCCTTCAAGATTTGCCTGGTCTGTTCCATCTCCGAGAAAAAGGAAAGCACCTACTGAAAGGGTTTCATTGAATATCTCCGTGCCTGCGAAGAAACGGTTGTCTACGTCTACATCTGAAGCGAGTGCTGAAACGGTCGATTTAGGTGCCACTGTAGCTGCTGAAACCGTGCATATAGATTCTGAATGTCATCTAGAGATTTCGTCCATAGACAGTGGGACAAGCGAAATGAATCACAAAAAACGAATCGAGGAACTTGAGGTCCAGCTGTTACAAGCTCAACAGGAGCTAACAAGCCTTCGCCTGGAGAACAGTGAACTGAAGAGGAAACTAGCTGAAAGTGCCAGCCAACAGGAAGAAATCTCTTCTCGTTTATTTTCTCTTGATCGCTTTACGTCTGATACAGATATTAGCTTTTATACGGGTCTTCCAAATTATGCTACTTTCATGGCCATTTATGAGTTTTTGAATCCTGGCGAGGATTGTGAAAATATTCGCTCTCGGAGCAGCCCAGACGTCAATTCAGACAGCTCAGACGACGAGGAAAACTTGCCAGCAGCGAAGAAAGGACGTCGCCGAAAAATGAGGCCAGTAGATGAATTTTTTATTGTTTTGTGTCGATTAAGAAGAGGGTTTTCTGAGAGACATCTAGCCAACCTTTATGGTGTGGCACAGTCCACTGTAAGCAAAATGTTTATACCTTGGATCAATTTTATGTACTTGAAATTTGGTCAAGTCTGTATTTGGCCATCTAAGGAGGTTATTCAAAAAACCATGCCAGCTGATTTCAAGGAGAAGTTCCCGTCAACAAGAATTATAATAGACTGCACGGAGGTATTTTGTGAGATGCCTAGTAGCCTGCTTCTGAACTCTGAGCTATTCAGCTCATATAAGAACCATGTGACAATTAAAGGACTTGTTGGAATTTCACCCAGTGGCGATGGTGTTATGATCCTTGGCCAGGAGCAAGATGAAATAGGCGGTGGATTCAACACTGAAGAAAACTTTGTCGGCGATGTTAGTCAGCTGAACATCTTTGACTACGCCCTGTCTGCTAACGACATTTATAATTTGGTATACAGTTGCGATTATGTAAAGGGAAACGTTGCAGCCTGGAGCGACTTTAGAGAGAGGCTCTTTGGAACATACTACTTAACTGACAAATCGTACGCCTGTGACTGTGAGTGTTCAATTTTGCCGATGCAATTCATAATGAGGTGTGAGATTACGGTATTGAGGTAACTGCGTGAATAACGCCCTCTTTGGCGAGCGTGAGTCACGGGATATTGATTATCTAATTTGTTAGGTTCTCTTGATAAGATACAGGTTTACCTTAAAAGAATGCAACTGACCCAATAAGGAGTATCCTTATTCCCTCGTGGAATGACATTCTTTTCACTATCAACAACAATTCACAGGTCTCGATTCAGTTGTACATACCTAACTAGAGAGACACCCTGTGGTTTTACCTTAATATCTAACCAAAGCCAACGGCAAGCTTCAAGAGAATAGTAACACAAAACCAATCTTTCCGATCCCTTTCAGTTGCCGCCGCGCAAAGGAAGTACTCTGTGACTTACAAGTCCTACATATCTGGAGACGACGAAAAAACGTTGGATAACTCGTCCCCAGAATCCTGTGCGGCATCTTGTTGGTCGGAAGCTTCCTTCATCTGCAGGTCTTTTGACTTTGATAACTCAACCAACAAATGCTACTTGAGCAGCAAATCAACGATTGACCGTAATCTGACAAGTTCATCAAGTTACAGCTACTACGAGTTGAGTGAGTAAAACATACATAGCTAATTAATATATTACGTTCACGACAGGTGTTCATTATGCTGTTAAGGGTGTAAAGTTTGACGATTGAAACATGGCTCTGTAACTGATGCCTCCTTAAATTTTTCGTTGGTTTACTCTTACTTATTGTCCAGCTTTTTATGCATTAGCCTCTGTCTCAGATATGAAGGACAACCTCAAGGTGCATCTTGCTTTTTGACATTGGTTCATGACTCACTGATCGATTGATCGACTAAATCTTGAAATTTTGATCCTGGCCAAGTAGGCCTGGCCAGATAAAACGCAATGATAGCCAGTCTTCCAAAGGCAAGTGTGTCGTAAATAGACCTGAATGGATGAAATGAATTTCATTATTATACATAGTCATGGCATAGTAAAATGGTGAAACGACAAGCGATAGGTCAATAATAATTTTGAATTACTTGTTTTATCTCCACCTTCTTTATGGTTATATCCTTGTAGACTGCCTTAAAAGCCTCGGAGTCTCGACAAGCAAAATTATTCCTGACGCTGATATGACAGCATCAAGTCAATACAACTCCCAGCAGGCGCCATTAGGAGGTCGCCTGAATTTTCAAGCTCAGATAACTTCTCAGGGGGTCACCACTCAGATCGGAGGTTGGTCTGCCTTGACTAATGACCAGAACCAGTATATCTCAATCACCTTTGGCCAGATTTTCCAGATTACTGGAGTGGCCACTCAAGGCAGACAAGACGCTGCCCAATGGGTAAAGAGCTACAAACTGGAATACAGCACTGATGGATCAACTTGGATTTACTATCCAGATGTAAGATGTATTTTCAAAGTTCTTTTAATGATGATTACAAGGGGAAAAAGACAATTTGAAACTGTATGTAATTTGAAGGGAAACTGCTGTGCTACGTTAGGTCCAAGACAAGCACCAAGTTCATTATCAAATGGATAGAGCGGTTTTCAATTGTTTGTCGTAAAACCAAATGTTGCCTACAGTTCAGGCGTATTTTGGACGGGCGAGTGCACATTTTCCAATTAGGCTGCCATCTCGGATTTGGTAACTGTGGAGGTTTGGGGTGAGGAAATATTTCCCGAGGGAGCAGGTGTTAAGTTGAAAGAAATGGGTCAGAGGGGAGGGGAAGGGGAAGGAAAATTATTTTTGCCCCACCCCCACCCCCACCCCCAACCTCGCCTCTGCACCAATCCTCTACGGGTCAGGCATCTAAGATTGGGGCAACGAGAACCCGATTTATTATCTAGCGTTCCGCTCCAAAATAACGCCTGCATCAAATGCAAAGTAAAAAACACAGACAATCCAGTAAACCAATCAAAACGTTAAATAAACGCAAAGCGCGGGAAAACCTGTGCGAGTTAATCACGATTGGTTTTGACTTTACTTCTGATTGGCCTAAAAATCGCGCGAGTTTTTTACTGCAATCGTGTATTGTAGTAAAATAAAACCAATTAATTTTCGACACTCATGTGAACACCGCTCTGACGTTAACTGTAAGATATATTAGTATTACTGAAGACGTTGAAAGGCGGACGTCTTGAGCGCCAGTGTCGGGTCCAAGTACAAATGCAGATATGACTACTGTTATCAGCATTAAATGCAGTAAGTCGCTCGCCCAACATAACGTTATCATTTTAATCTTACAGACTCTCACTGGTAACACTGACCAGGATACAGTGGTGCGCAATGAAGTCAGAGTGTTTGAAGCTAAGTATCTGAGGTTTAGACCACAGACATGGAATGAACACATTTCAATGAGAGTAGAAGTGTATGGCTGCCCACAGAGTAAGTAATTTACTTTGTAACTGGTCGACACAAACAAAGCGAAAAATGTTTTCCTTAAAGGACCGAACATTGAGTTCTATTAGTGGTTTTCAGCTTACGGGAGCACTTAGTTACTTCCCTTGTGGCTGCTGGCATTGCATGTAGGGCAACAACAATAGTCAGGGCAACAACAAAGGTCAGCGGTCAAGGGCCAAAGGGATATTTCGGTAAAATTGTAAAGGAATAACAGGATATTGTGGGGAAAAATTAGTGAGACATGTCAGACTTAGATCAGATAAATAGGATAAAAGGGTGTATCGAGTAGAATTATCGTTAAATTTTGTAATCGGAAGTAACAGTAGCACAGTGCTCAGACACCCCTCCACCCACCTCAACAAAAAAGAGCGGCATCATTGTTTTGAAGGAAGGCTTCTGTTTCAATTGTCTTCCTTCTCCCCAGCGATCGTCGCACCTGCCGATAACACGAACGGATGCAGCACCGCACCTTGTCAGAACGGAGGAACTTGTGTTGACAGATATAACGACTACCTTTGTTTATGTACAAGGGGCTATTCAGGAAAGAATTGTGACACAGGTAAGAATAGATAGAATCTGCACAAGTCATCCCTCACATTGTTCACAAAACATGCATAAGGACAAACATAGGAAAACAGAAGATTTAAATAAAAGCATCTTTGAAAAGAACTTCCGATCCGACCCATTTCAAAAAGCCTTGCGTATTTGCTTTTTCAAAACCAATACTGAAACCAATAGCTTACTGTCAGACCAATAATGCATAAATTTATAGTCATATTTTGTTCTTGTCCTCCATTACACTACACTCAGTGAAAACGTGTTCCTTCATCTCTCCTATCCTACGATAAGACATAAGAGGGCTGCACACTAACTCGAAAACCTTACGGTTCATTTAGCCTCCCGTCACCAATCACCTTATTTGAAATATACTACACATATTTAATACACTAAGAACGTACTAATATTTGTATTTGTATTGCTAAAATTAAGATGTGGTTGTATATGTACAACGCCACTTGTTGTTCCAAAACTTGCATTAACCCTTGTAAGACATTATATTGTTGATTTACCTTTGATTTAGCAAACCACTGCAAAGAGATCGGTGCACCAATCTACGGCACAAAGTCTTCGTCCAATTACAACGAGGGAAGTACGATCACATTCACGTGCAATGCTGGATATACTCTCATGAAATCCTCATCTAGAACATGCCGGGAAGGAGGGTGGACTGGAAACCACCCTAAGTGTTCAGGTATCATAATCTTTAGAAATCAATATACACTCATATCAGTAAACAGATTCGGCTGACATGTGTACATCCTTGTTCAGTGCTATCCTGTTCGGACCAGGGGCCCGTTTCTCGAAACTCCGGGTAATTACCGGGCCCGTTACGCTGTTTTATTTTCCATTCCAGATGGGAGTTTCAAAATTTTTGAATATGCAGTACAGTAAGGTTGTTAGCTAAAGAAACAAAATGGACTTTATTAGAGTTCAGAACACACCCTGCTTTTCTTGAGATTTTGATTTCAAAATCTGATTTCGGGCCTGTTAGGTTACCGGGTCTTTCGAGAGACGGTCCCCAGGGGCTTGTTTCTCCGGCGAAGGTCCCCAAAAAGGTTTTCGCACCCGGAAAGCCGTAGCAAAATCTCAAACTTTATGACAACGGAACTGTGTTATTCACGTAATTATTCTTAATATGAAGAAAGGTTCTCTTCACACAAAAAGTTCAGGCGCATACACCTCTCTGTTTTAAGATACAGATTTTAAAATTACTTTGCGAGCCCGAAACGTTTACGGAGCTTTAAAGAAACGGGCTACAGATCACGTGATGATTCACATATAATGATTCATACAATTATTCTGTTTGTTAACACTCACATGCAATCAGTTGAGTTTTTGGCAAGTGACACAGTTGTAACTCCCCCCCAAAATAAATCATCAGGTTGTCTGAAATGTGTGGCACAAAGTTGTAAACACTTTCGCCGAATTCGTTCATTAATCAATCGCGTTACAACAACATTTGTGTAACATCAATTTTTACAAAGTGATTCTCGTTTAGATACGGATGAGTGTGCCAATAATCCTTGTAATCAATGGTGCAAAAATACCCATGGAGGATACGTCTGTCATTGTGACCAAGGCTATGAACTTCAGGACTCCAACACATGTGTGGGTAGGTTAACTTAGGGACGAACATTTTTCAGCTTGAGCTTAAAAAGACACGCAGGTAAATCGCCCATGCATCAATAAACCAATTTCGATATGTTAATATTCAGCCTAACACAATGTATATACTTAATAAGCCACTCCCCATTGGAACTTTTCAGGACCAATGTAAACAGACAATGATAAATAAATATTCAAACAAACATAACTAGGTTAAGAATCCCAACTGGTGAGAGAAGCGTAGCGGAGAAGTTGAACTCGGGGCTACCGAGAACAACAACATCAGCTGGCGATCAGAACGAGATTTGAACCCGCGACATACGGATTTTAAATCGACTAAATCTGGCGCTCTAGCCACTCGGCCACGCTGCCTCCCGTCACAATAGACCTCAAAAAGAACCTCTGTGGAATACACCCCACATACTCTGTACTTATTCCCCAGAGCCTCGCACTGAGGTGTACTGTTTTAGGTCGAGTCTTTTAAGACTCGACCTAAAACAAAATTGGTCTATTCGATTCTTATACATTGGTGCAAAACGAATTTCTTCAACCAGTCTACGTCTCATTCAATTTATCATCTAAAATAACAATCGCTTTTATCAGGCCGGAATGGAACCTCGGACACAATGCAAAGGCGATAGCCGAGGTGGCGGGTGTTGTCATCATTGCATCACTTTATTTCTTTCAGACATTGATGAATGTTCAATTTCTAACGGTGGCTGTTCTCACTCGTGCCACAACTCTGCTGGTTCGTTCTCTTGTTCCTGTCCAAGTGGTCTCGAGTTGGGTTCTGGGAAACGGAGTTGCCAAGGTAAGTTGTTGAAAGTATCAAATAAGCTGCATCAGAGAATCTGAAGCTGCGTTGAAAATCTAGAGCAGTGAAAGGGTAAAGCTAAGGTCTGTGTGTAAACGTCATGCTTGTGATGTGTAATCCGTTCATATCTTGTTTATGGGTCTAGTGTAAAATTGGAACTTTTTCAGGTGCCTTCAAGCTCTCAGTTCGTCGTTCAAGACGCCTCAAGAAAGATTGTGCGTCTTAAGAAATTAATCCTTTTGTACGCGCCATTATACCAACGCGCATAATCATTCAGATGCATAACATGTCCTTCTCTAAACGCAGAGATCCACCTATTATCTGTCTCTAAGTATAGTCTGAGACGCATTAAAGCAGGTTTCTCAGTAGAAAAAGAAATAATGCATAGCGAAAATTCATCTTTAAAAGCGGTATGTACAATTCCATCCTTGACATTTCTTGTAAACGTGATCAATCCCTTTCTTGCATTTCTAGATATCGACGAGTGTGCAACTTCAAATGGTGGATGTGAACACACATGCGTCAACACGTACGAGTCGTTCTATTGCGTTTGCAGGCAGGGCTTCACCTTAAGCGCAGATAATGCAAATTGTGAAGGTGAATGTATATAAATAGAGTTTTTTTTTTAATAGTAGGGAGCTACGTCACTGTCTGCGCATCTTTAAAGGCTTGACCTAAAATTATCAAGCTCTTCGTTTCTAATCCATGTCAATCTTCTCCATTCTTAACCATCCTTGTTCCTTTATGACTTATAACTATCTCTTTCGTGTTTTTCCATCTTATAACCACTAGTGTTTTGGGATTCCTAATTGAGTTAATTTTGTATCTGGTCAAAAAATGCTCAAAAAAACATGGACTTGTCAAAGTTGTTGCAAGTACTCATTGACAGCTAGCAGCAGCACCTCTTGCATTTGAACATCCTAGCTATTAATGAGCGGCAGCGATAAACTGTCGCAACGGCGGTCTACAAGCATCCATGCCCGGGCACCAAGATGTTGCTTTGATCTTAATTCTGTGTCTATTCTGTTACTTGCGTCTTTGTAGCATTGACATGTCCAAGCTTGAGCAGCCCAGCCAATGGTAACGTGGCAGTGAACTCTGGTCTCGCTGTGGGAAGCACAGCAACATACACGTGCGACAGTGGCTACAGAGTATCATATGCATCCACAAGGTACTGCCAGTCAGATGCACAATGGTCAGGAGGAGAGCCTGCCTGCATACGTAAGTGTCTCTCCATTCATGACAAAATATGAAACACCAAAACAAAACAAAAGAAAAAGAGGCAAGAAAACGTCAACAGAACAACACTAAAGACATGACTGATCATCGTAATTACACACACAACTTAAGCATTAGCCTGAAAAAAGATCAGGCTTAAACAGGATTCCAATCCATGACTTCTGCGATACCGGTGCAGTGCTCTACTAACCGGGAGCTACCAAGCCAACTGGAAGCTGGCCAAGTTGCGAGTTCTTATATCCTTAGATGGTGAAAAATATTAGTGAATAAATGAAGTATCATACATTTGAACTGCGGTGAAAGATATGAAAACATGATTGATCATCGCAGTAATGCACATGACGTAGGCAGTTGTGAAACACTGTAGGAGTCACATAGATGAAGAGTCGTCCAATTTCATCTTTTCCCCTGTAATTTGAACGAAATATTTACGCACGCTACCCAAAATACATCCTTACAACACCGAGATCCAAGTTCTTTCGGAATAAATATAGAGAAATTTTTCCAACTATTGTACTGAATGCAAATATGGTGTCATGATATTCCTTTATCTATATGCAAACGAAAGGCCAACTGAAAAATTATTTGAAAAAAAAAAGATCACTTTGCCAGGTTAGTTTGCTTATTACTAATTAAGTACTAACATAGTAAAACAACTTAAAGAGTTTCACTCTTCCTTGTTCCAAGTTAATTTTACTGTAGTTTGCTTTATGCACTCTAGTTTACATCCTCCTCAAAATTTATGTATCGGTTAATATATACTGTATCGACCTTGCATACTGCGGCTGAGCCCGCAGTATGTGCGGCAGTCAAAACTTAGCTGTCCTACCGAAACGACACGAAAATGTTTCATATATTTCACTTTTTGCAATATATGGTTTTGGGAATTGTAAATCCCCTTTCGTGAATATTTAATGCAATCTCTAGAGAAAAGTTGCTTGATTTTAATGCTTTTCCTGTCAACTTTCATTGACGTGAGGACAGTTAAGTTTTTCCCGCCTGCTGAATCCTGATTGGTCAATTCAAATTTCCCGCGTAAAAGCCGTATGCAAGGGAATAATGATAATGATGATGATGATGATAAGGTAAAGGTAAAGTCTGCATACGAGCCAATAGGGATGGATGGGATGCTAGTCCATCGCAGGGTTACCCCCCAGCATTAAATTCGCCAGTACCCATTTATACACCTGGGTGGGGAGGGGCACTGTGAGATTAAAGTGTCTTGCCCAAGAACACAACACAATGTCCCCGGCCAGGGCTCGAACCCGGAGACGACCACTCGATCCGGAGACGAGGGCACTAACCATGAGGCTACCGCGCCTCCCCATGATGATGATGATGATGATGATGATGATGATGATGATGATGATGATGATGATAATAGCTTTTATTATTATTGTTATTATTATTATTATTATTATTATTGTTATTATTATTATTATCTGATTATTATTATCATTATCATCATCACCATCATCATCATTAGCATTATTATTGTTTTTATTACTATGTAATCAAAACAACTTTAGAGACAATTACCGGCAGGAATCACGATTGTCGTGCAAATCAACTCACGTTTCCTGAAAATAGTTACATTTACCCTGCTATCAAAGCCGGCGGACCAAACAACTAAAACACCAAAATTCTCCCCAAGAAAGTCTAGGACAAGTGGTGAGATTCGACCAGTACAACTGGTATGTTGCTTAAATTATAAAAGTTTGAAATCCTGGTGCGAACTTCACGTCCGCAATCCAGTGAAATAAAATACATCCAGAACACACAAAAAAATTAACTGCTTCCTTTAACGTTTAGGTGTTTATTGTGCGGAAATCGGTGAGGTGGAAAACGCCGAGCCAGTTGTTTTAACTGGAGTACAAGGCAACAAGAATGTTCTTGGAACCCAGGCAACCTTCACGTGTAAAGCAAGCTACGCCATGGTGGGAGATGCCGTTAGAACGTGTCAGCAAGATGGAACATGGAGTGGTACACAGCCGAGATGTATTGGTAAGTTATGATACACCAAGTATAGCTCATAACTGAAGGCTTGCGTGGGAATCGATCTTCACTAGCTAGGCTAAAGCAACGCCCTTTGTTCTCGTTGGAGCACTGAAAACAATAGCAAGGGATTACCAGTACTCTTTCTCAACAAAAGTTGCGCACAATCATGCAAGCACATTCTTAATACCATCCATATAAGACGTCGTTTTAAAGCGCTAACTAGAAACATGTTTCTTGTACGTTCATGTGGCTTAATGTTTTGAAGAACGCTATTATCTTCTTACCTGTTTTCGGCAACACCACGCGGCAATACACGTCAATTATATCTCCCATACATCAACATCAGAGGGAAATGATCATGATCACTACCCTGCGAAACTCTTTACAAGGCTTTAACTCGCCAAAAACCACGCCCTGGCTGGCTCCTTCGGCTCTTCCTCCTAAGGTCTAAGTTTCAGATCATTATCTCACATACAACAACATCAGAAAGAAATGATAAAATCAGTACCCAGCGAAACTCTTTACAAGGCTTCATCTCACCTAAAACCACGCCCTGGTTTATTTGCCTTTTCCTCTTGAGAGCTAAGTTTCAAATCATTATCTTGATTTCCTTTTCTGTAATTGCAGCTGCCTTCTGCAGCCCAGTTCCAGTGCCTCCAAATGGAATGGTTCAAGGTTATCGGTATGAACTTGGAGCCACACTACGTATATCCTGTGACACTGGTTACAATTTAGTTCCAGAAAGTTCCTCATTTAGAACATGCGTCCCCGATAACCAAGGAGGAGGAAAATGGTCAGGAGTGGATCCTGTCTGCGAATGTATGTTTATTGTAGAGAAGCTTTATATAAACACCAGCCTCAGTCCATGCCATCTGACGAGAAAATATGCTCGGATACTCGTCCGCGGACATCATAAACGAATACGAACTAACTAATTATTTACAAAATATATACAGCAGTTCAGTATACAGTTCAGTTTCACAATCCCTGACTTTTCCTAACCA
>JAHPZR010029699.1:15000-16107 GCA_019787425.1 Platygyra sinensis | reverse complement strand
GCGATCTTTGCGTATAGGCTCATAAGTGTAATAATAGCGTCAAGAAAAGCAATGGACAACCGTTATTTGAAATAAACTAACTTGGAAAGAATTTCTACTAAAAACAATTAGAATATTCGCTCTTCGATTTCTATGAGGTGAATAGTGATTTCGGCCTTCTCGGCCCTCATCAACTATCACGTCATAGAAACGAGAGCGAATAATCTAAATTGTTAATTAGTGTGCAGTGGCTGGAGATCGTCCTACGAAATGATAGTGAGCTAGGTATAGTTGGGAATCGATGCCGGATCAAGAGTCCTAGGTAGGGACTAGGTAGGTCTAGGTAGGTCTTAGGATATAGGTTACAATAATTAAATGTATAAGGGTCGAGTCTATGACGTCACCTAAGTGTTAAAACCTAGGGAAAGAGATGCGATTCCCTGCATACTATTGAAGGGCCTTCCTACATACCATATACATCTAGAACAATGAAAAACAATATAGCTTTGCCCGTTCTTGCCCCGGGCTCTTTTAACCCTGAATTGGCGCCAGGACAATTCTATTAGAAAGCGAGGCTAGATTTTCGAAAGCTCTGATTGGCTCATGAAAATCCTGATAATGTGTTTAAAATAAAAGCGCGCTGTTTCGTTTTTGCATTATATTCTGGTCGACAAACTACGGTAAATAAATATTTTGAGCATATAGCTTCCAAACTTGCAAGTCGAATCCACCACAGCTAAACTGATGTATAAACCGTGGTCACAACAAGCTTAATGAGGAACACAATCAGTGCGTTTAGAAGAAACTGATGCTGCGGTGAGATTGAGACTCAAGAACAGCGTATGTCTCGTCATAGGCTTAGAGGGATTCTTTGTGCAAAAGAAATTGCAAGTGGTCATGAAATCGAGTTATTACTCTTGGACATGAACCACTTTGGCCGCCGTGCTTTCTTCCAGCCAGCAGGACTTAAAGACTTGTCTCACAATAGGTAAAAGGACAGTTGAACTTTGGAAAACATAAAACAGACACGGACTCACGCATCAACCCCTGTTTACCAAGAGAGAGCTATGAGCATGATGAAGTAGATATTGTTCCTTACTGAAATTATACAGCCAATTCGCGACGCGA
>JAHPZR010029699.1:0-10000 GCA_019787425.1 Platygyra sinensis | reverse complement strand
TGTAGCTTGTTGCCTCCATTTGTCACGCAAAATACTGAAGCGTGACAGAAATTGTTACTTGTATATTATTAACAAGTAATCAAATGATTTTTCTCGTGCAATTTGTAATAAATAAGCACTCGTAAATTTTTCAAAGACTACAAATTGCACTCGCCCTACGGGCTCGTGCAATTTTTTGTAATCTTTGAAAAATTTACTCGTGCTTATTTATTCCAAATTGCACTCGAAATCATTTGATTACCTATACTAAACGTGCAATGGAGAAGACATTTCTAGCTGCTGTTTGTGTTATTTGGCCTGAACTTTGATGGGGTTAAGTCTTAGAAAAAGACCTGTTGTAGAGATGACGTCCTACTTTCCCGCTGTTGGAAAACGAAGTACATCCGGGACATTGCTATTTTAGAGCAAAACATGGCCACGAACAGAGCAAAGGAAAGCTCGTCAAAGGCTGATAAATCGTGAGTAAACCTCTCATTTCCTTGTTCTATCAATCTCAGGTAATGTCGGTTATTCGCTAGCGCGGGCGAGATTTATTGCTGTAGTTTCCGGTCGATAATTGACTTGCTGACAATAGCGGCAATTAATTATGTCCGAGTTTGGTTGAAGTTCAGTCGATTCTCGATGTAGGAAGCTCTTGCTCAGTAGTCCATTCATGACGATTTAGGCCTTTAGAAAGCTATAGATCAGCTCTCCGCTGTGGTTTTGTTATCTGTACGTTCGCGTTTATTTAGACTCGAGTTTCATTTTAAATCACTGTGAGTTAAATTGTGCAATTTGTGATTCAACGAAAACACGGTGATTTTAGTCTTCCTGGCCTCGAAAGGCCCATTCAGAAGAGTTCTTTCCTTTTATTTGAGCTACCATAAGCCTGGTGGAGAGCTAGCTGTAGGAGAGAATTGTATCAAGATTATCAGTGACAAGTCAAATTCTCTAGGTATGTTTTTGGAAATACAGACATATTGGGCTGAAACGTCATGTAACGGCGTCTTTTATGCTGAAATGTAGAAATCAATTCCATGCGAAATCCTGTTGTTTATCGCACCGCGAAAAAAGTATGGTTTTGCTGACCATTTAGGTTGCTATGTAAGCCTGAACCAGTGCAGCGAAAGTGTGTGATTGTGCGATTTCCGCATGATGTTGACAGGTATGTGATGTCTTTTTTAAGTGCAGTTTCGCCAAAATAGTCTGTGCCAGGCATTAATAATATTGTTACGTCGGTGTTTAGCTTAGCTGATCGTACCTTGGAAAAACCATTTCTCGACTCAGGAAAATTTGATCTAGGTCTAGTTTCAGCGAGCTCTAATGGCATTGAACCATAGGCCGGTCTTAGTGCAGACAAGGTGACAAGTTGTGCACTATGTTTCATTCAGTTTGTTGTCTATTCTATGCGAAATCCTGTTGTTTATCGGACCGCGAAAAAAGTAGTGTTTTGGTGACTATATAAGTTGCTATATGTAAGCCTTAACCAGGTACTCTACCGCTGCAGCGAACTCAACTTAAGAATTTCTAGACTGAAACGATACCGCTTTGAAACTTCGCCAGACTCAGGTTACTGAATGAATGTTCTAAAATTTGCGTCATTTTAAACTTCGACTCGTGGGAATGCTTCTTGAGACCATTTACTTACTGCCCAGCGTCAGATATAGGCTTTTTTTTATCGGCCTTTGGACGAATTTTATGTTTTTAATTGCCAAGTAGTAGAGTGAGTCCTTACCTTTGCTTACCCTGTTTTCAAAAATTCAGGCATATATATATATATATATGATTCGCGCGCGTACACAAATTTAATTTTAAATGACAATTTAATCCGAGCGATCTTCTTAAGGTGGCTCCCTACAGTTTTACCATTGCACGCACGCTAATGACCAAAGCTCAAGTAATCTGCGCGCGCTCAAAGGAAAACATCAGTGTTTTTCGATTTTTATGACGTCAATTTGAGGACTAAAAGCAAAGATGACAGTAAATTTTCTCGCGTTTCCTTCGGTGAATTTTTTTAAAACTTGGCGGAGTTGTAACCACATACATTTCTTATAAAATACCTTATTTTTGTTAAAATCTGTCAGTGCTAATCTAAAATATTTAGATAAATGACAAATTACACAATATTGGAAAAACCGTCTGAACAACCTTGGCTTTTTACCGATTCAAAATGTTAGGCAATATCATTTCCATGATGTGGCGACGTATGAAAAAATTTCACCGAAGGAAAGTGTAGATATTGAGGAGTTAAGGCCAAGATGAGGAATTTATCTGCCTGTCATTGGATGAGATGTTGCCATGGTAACGGCCTTAATCCAAAAATTGACAACCAAAAAAATAAGCATTATTTCAACAGTATCCAACTGGTAAATCTCTACAGGGAAAACTTTGACATAAATTAACTAAGTTTCCTTTTCTAACTCGCGCTCTATGGCGAGGGTATTCGTAAATACTCTAGGGAGCCACCTTAAGGCGCAAAGCTTATCATGCGTCAAGGAATAATTATAAAGTGTTACTTAAAGTGAATTTTAGTAAGATTTCTACTAAAACAATTAAATTATTCGCTTTCGATTTCTGTGAGACGATAGTGAACTATCACCTCATAAAAATGGAGAGCTAATGAGCTAGTAGCCTCCTTAAAAAAATGAAAATTTCATTTCGATCGTATCATTCTTAGCCAAGCAATGTACGTCTAGGTAAAGTGCTATCACTCAAGTAATCAAGGGCAACAAAAATAGGAGCTACTGCGAGTATGAAACCACTAAGTGAGGAGCTGAAGTACCGTAGTTGGAATATGATTGGGCCCATCCGAAGGCAAGATCGCAGTAATGATTGCAACATTGCAATAAGCTGAGCCCCAGAGGGGAAAAGGAAAAGAGGCGGGCACAAGACAACATGGCGCGAACAGTTGAGAAGGAACGTAAAGAGGTAGGGCGGTGATCATAGGGGGAAACGAGGATGATCGCAGCTAGACAGAGTGACAGACAATGACAGACCTGTGTAGAAGCTCTATGTGCCCAGAGGCACGAGTATAGGTAATAGTTTACCCAAATCTGCCTTAATAAGTCTAGATATTCTGTTTGCCTCTCATTGTTTCAAATTCAAGTTTTAAAACAAATAAAAAGGAACAACAGAAAATCAAAGAACGAAACAAAGATAGATTCAATCATATATAATATATATCTGTCTGTATTCGCAAAAAACATAACGACAGAATTATCACTAATGATCTTGATACAATTCTTTCCTACAGTGAGCGCAACTTCGCAGGCTGAAAGTTTCCGGTTTCATTTAAGCCACTAACTGGAGCGATGACAGCTCCAGTTTTCTTTCGGCAGCGTTTTCCGTGGCAAGTGCCAGCTTGGGTTCAGCTTTGTCTGTGGTTGACTCACCGGCTACAATACCATTAGCTCGTTTAAGCGGCTTTTCTGCTCCGTTTTCTTCCGGTCTGATAATCGCTAGCAAGAAACTTGAATCGTAAATACAAAACGCCCATAAATTGTTGCACTTGCTATCGCAAAACGTGACACTGTTGACTGCCTTCTTTTTAAATCTATACAAACGGCAATAACTTTTGAAATACTGAAATCTTACAAGGGATTTTGCATATTTTTGCCGATAAAGGACTACACTTTGCAGCTGTGTAGACTAGAGGTTTCAGCTAGGTCTCAAGTTTTAATAATTAGCTTCTAAATGAAGGCCATGGCCAGCCATCGTCCGATGGCGATTAACAGTGTTCAGTAACATGCTTGATTTCGTCTTGCCACTTAAAGCAAGACAAAATTGGTTAGTCTCTCGGAAAACTAGAAGAGTTTATGAGCAAAATGACATAACGCTCATTACCAGATGTTGCGAATGAAATATTTTACAGCGTCACGAAAAATGCCAATTTTATGCTTTTTGAGACGACGCGACAGGCCCTGACGATGCGAAATATTAAATGGCTCCTGCCGCGGCTAGAAAATCATTTCGAATCAAAACAAATCTGTTTTTATTCTAACTTTGGTGAAGTCTTTCAGTTGCCAGAGTTACAGGCAAAATTATTTGTGAAGCGAAATTGAGTGGGTGGTTCCAAACCACCCGCCTACTAAGGCTTAGAGAGACAGCCGACACAGAATAGCCCTAGCAAAACTGCGACTTAGCAACCATAAAGTTGCCATAGAGACAGGACGTTATTCGAGACCGTTCAAGAAACCTGCAGAAAGAACTTGCCCAATTTGTGAAATAGAAATGGAGGACGAATACCATTTTCTAAATATATGCCCTGCTTACCAGGAAAAACGATGTTCGTTACTAGATTATTTGGAAAAAAAGAATATAGACTAAAAATAAGCAGAATCATGTCACCTAACAGAATATTCATGTTCCTAATAAATCCCCCTAGCGGAAATGTTAAAATACAAAAACTAATAGCAAAATATATTTGAATGCTTTGAAAAAAGGAATGGGGAAGACGGCAGTAAATACTCTAGGACGTGATTAATTAATAACTGTTCAGCCATGCATATTTTTTGTTGTTTGTAATTTTTAATTGTTTGGAAATTGTGGTCGATATACTATCTATTGTATAAGACTCCAAATAAACATGTCTGTCTGTCTGTCTTTCTGTCAGCCTCTTAAAATTCTTAAAATCGCATTCACAGCGGATCGAAGTTTTATGAAGTCTTTTCCCCGGATTTTGGATTTTGGTTGTTAGGAAGGTCGGATCGTGGATGTCAACGTTCCCCCGGGAACTTCACGTTCTCTCTTTTATGTGCCGGATGTCAAGCAGTGGAGAAAATGACTAGAAATGGTGAGGCACTTGAGCTCGACGGCGCCATAAAGTTTGCTCTTTTTTCTCGTATCTGATTTTGTTTTGATACAGACGTTGGTTACATAAATATTTCGTTGATAGTCATCCTCAACGCTAAACACACAATATCGCGCAATTCAAGGAAATTTCAACAATTAATAGCTTTGTATCTCGGCTATCATCTAACGCGACAAACAATTTGGGGATTCGGTTTTAGTTGATTTTTTGAGCAGATCGACGGATTCAGCCATTAATTTTAGCGGATCGGCGGATTTACATACCCCTATTCACCCCCCTCCATATAAAATGGGGGGTTCGGGGACACCTTTTATTTGCCAGATCTCAGCTCTTAGAGTAGGGAAAATAAAGTTTAAATTAGAAGCAACGGTTTTGTAAAGCATGAACAAGTAAAACTTAGCGATGGGAAAGAGCAACGCTCTGATGACATCGTGACACCATTTTCAAGTTCAAATGCAAAGAGATAAAGGATGGTGATAATTCTCTAATTATCAGCATTTCATGCCCTAAACAATCGAACCTATTCATCCACTTCCTCGTGCGCATAAATAAGTGCGATTGTTTAGTGCATGAAATGCTGCTAATTAGAAAACTGACACCATCCCTCAATGTACAGTCAAACTCACTTCAAGAAAACTATTTGCGTGACAGTGCATATGGAATTATGTGATTATAATATTGAGCGAATTTTCTGCCAGTTTATCTTTTCCCATTTGAACTTGAAAATGGTGTCGAGATGTCACCAAACCGTTGTTCTTTCTTATCGCTCACTTTTACTTGGTTAAAAGAACAGTTGTCTCACCTTTTATTTTTCCGGCTCTAAGATCCGAGATTCGAAGAAATAACGGCGCTCTAGGGGCCTCGTTGTATATGGGGTCTACATGTGTGTAACTTGTTGTGTGGTCAATCCTAATTGCCCTATACCGAGCACTGTTGGAACAACGTCTTTCACTTAAGAAACGTTTGAAGGAATATAACTGCTATTAATTGCTCACAGCTAGCCCCTATATACATCAATTTCGAAGTATGCGTGCGAACGTCCACTCGTGTATGCTTAAATGTATTCTGGTTAATCAACATAGACTCTAAATTTCTATAAACCTTATCAAGAAATCAAGCATTTTTTGACAACGAAAGGAAAAAAAGATATTGTCCGTTAGTCTTGTCACATGCATGTGAGCATATACTCACCAAAACAGTTTGGGTGCACACCTTCCATACCGTAAGGACAGGGAATCATGTTACCTATAAAGATAGAATTTGGACCGATAAGAAATTGCATACAAACATAAAGTAGATCTTATGACTTTAAATCAAACTGCGAGACTTTATCAGTGGATTATTGCAAATAGAGATGGAAATATAATTAACATCGAATATTTCTCACCAGCGCAATATGCGACTGCGCAATGGAAGGTTGGCCTAAGATAGTACACGTAGTAATCGCCACAGTTTGTAACATTTATGTCGATGGTGTCGTCGCAGACAACGTCAAAACTGTTTATGCATGCTTGGCGAACAACATTTCCTTCTGCCACTGTTGGATGGCTACCGTTTAACCAAATTGGGTCATGTGTTCCACAGTGATACTCTGGCACTGTCGTCTCTGGCATCATTACTTTTCCGCCAGCGTCACTTCTGAAGCGATACCATCCCGATCGCAAGTTGCGATCACACAAGGGAAGCTGGCCCTGTTGCCAGACGCTCTTGATGCTGCGCCGAGGCTCGTTGATCTCTTTGTAAGTCTCGTTGCTACAACAGTTGTTACAATTTATTGTCTGACAAAGGCAGACGTTCAGGTAGACAGCGATCAGAAAGAAACTCAAACAAGCAGGCTGACTGAAGCTTATCATGTTAGATCGTGGTTGTTAGTTGATTTAACCGAATAAGGTTTGAAAGAATACGCCAAGAAGGAGGAACATGATGAAGCTCAGCTCGAAGTATATACTCAAGTAGGTTATGTTTGGTCTATTGCTTGGGGGAAGTCAGTTGTATATTTGTAGTGCATATGTTTATATTGGAAAGCGGCTACTCTTAGTCACGCAAACTCGCCCCAAAATTACATGCGCAGAATATTACACAAGCCTTGTCGCAGGCTAAGCCAAGAGAAATATATTTGAATCAACAAGACTAGTTTAGGTTTCTTTATTCTTCAGTCGGTTGATCGTACAGCCTTAAAGATAATAAAAATCAAGGAAATGTTTGCCTTGATGAATAGTTCGAAACTTCTGAATTGGACTGAGTGCCGGTGAGCGCAAGAAATGTAGCTCACTTGACTGGCCACTGTCTTGTTATCAGAGTGGTGCGTTAAACAACGAACACAAAAAGAAAACGCGAATTTATTTATTTAGGACGCTGGCCAAAACTCTTCTAGCTCGACATTTTACGACAAAAATTAAAGCGAGAAAAGAAATAACTTTATGATTGTCTAAAGCCTTATTAAATTCTACACATGGAAAATTATTATCATATACGGCACGCAAGGAAAATTTGAGGATTGAATCAAAAAAGTGCGGGAAATGCGTGCTTTCTGAGAAATTGGGGGGTATTTTAAACTGTGTTTTGCCTTCGGTTTATTTATTTTTCTTGTTTTTAACCGCGCGGCCGTAGGCGTGCGCGGGTCACGTTCTGCCCTCGGTTTATTTTATTATTATTGTTTTTTAACCGCACAGCCGAAGGTGTGCATGTTCTGCTTTCCGTTTATTCTTTTTTTTTTAACCGCGTATCTGTAGGCGGGCGCGGTTCATGGTTTTGCTTCGCTTTATTAACCGCGCAGCCGCAGACTGGGCGGTTCATAATCTAGCCGTGGTTTATTTTTCGTTTTGTCGGTTACCAGACGCAGACCTCCGCTCGGCCAAGTTCTGATCGGAACAGGCCATTTCTCGGCGCTTTTCGTCATATCTCCCCCCTCCCCCCACCCCCCCCCCCCCCTCCTGCTCAGGAGAGTTTTGTTAAATGGCCACCGACGGGAGAAATGTTTATTTGGTCAAAATTGGTCAAAAATCCCTCAGACGTCAGGAGATATGCAAGGATAAAGAATGTAATTGGAGACCAGACTTAAGCTGTATTTTCGTTTTGCGTTCACTTTCAATATTCAATGTGTTAAAAAAGGTATTACGTCTCGCGTCAGCCATGGAATGCACTGACGGTGATAAATAAGATCGTCTTTACTGGAATGCCCTTACGGTGATAAATAAGATCGTGTTAACTTCGCCAAAAGCAATGGTGAAGTTTTCTGGGGAAAAAAAAATAAAGCGTCGGCTCTCGTCAAACCCTTTGAACATATGCAAATATATATTCGTCTGAAAGGTCAATTATGAGACCTTTTCTCCTTCGAGCTAGGTAAACAAAAATCTCCGATTACAAATCACGCAACCACGCCATGCAAAGAAAGAGAAATAAAATCTCTTGCAACGCTGAACGAACTTTGAATCACGCAATAGAGATTTTCGTTGCGAGTTGAGAATGGGTTGTCGTTTCTCGAGCGATTTCTGCGCTCATCATGAGAATCGACATTTTCTACGAGTTGCTAGGGCAATATCTAGGCCAGTTGTTTGCCGAGTCTCAATGGCAGGTAAGCATTTTTTTTTTGCATAAATTTTAGTCAATGGAAATCACACCTAATTGAAAATATTGCTTAATCATCCACGCTTGACATGGATATTCTTTTGGTCGTTTGCGGGGTAACAAGGATCAGTATTTTGTGTTATTTTTACGTGACACTTTAATTTGATAGTTGAACTTTAACAAAAGTCCGGCGGGCCCAGCCGGGCCCCGCTGTTTTAACAGTCAAAATCGGACTTGAAGTTAGGCCTTTTTCTTTGATTTGTCAGATGTTCGCGACATTTCGCGAGAGTTGATGGTGTGATTTCTGCCCTCGTTTCACCGCAATAAGTGAATAATTTTGTGGCTCGACATTTTCGCTTAATATCTTAATGTTTTCTTGTTAATTTGCTTTTGTAGTGCCCATGTCATCCATTTGTTTGGCCGATGTTCAAGATTTTTAGATCCTGCTTTGGACACTAGTACATTAAACTGAGATATCTCATTTACAGTGAATTTTCACTATTATGATCGGAGGGGGGGGGGGGTACTTCCTTATAAGAGGCTACTGGGGATGTGCCGCTGGATGGGGTCGCGTTTTCACGACTGGATTGACTATAATAGGGTTACATTTTTAGTAGAGTTACTAGAATGGGATCGCACATTTTCGGGATTTCTGGGATAAGAAAATTCTGGTAAGCAGGGATTTAAGCATACGGGAAAAAATGGTTCGTGCTGTTGTTTCAAAATTTAACAGTCGGCTCGCATTGACTCCGTTCACAACTTAAACATTAACGACTTTCACAGTAGTGCAGAACCTCTGGGTCCAGAACAAAGTCCAACAGATCATACGTGCTACGGTATTTATTTCCCGGCTAATTTGCGTTGTTATCGTCCATTGAAGTTAATTCAGCTTGGATCTTTTTTTGGATTAGCAAGCATTTGATCTCTTTCGCTTAGGACTTGTTAGCTTTCAACGTAAAGAATATTTGCATTTCAACTATCTATAACCGTACGTTTGTGAATACTTCGGTTAGCACATGTATCAGAATGTTTGTACTGTAGGTGAAAAGTAAAGTGTTCTACATTCAATTTAACACACTCGTGTCAATTCATTTTAGGATGACCTACTTAAAAGGCTCTATAAGGTAGAGGCATAAACAGAACGTGACTAAGTTGGGATCGCGAATATTACATTAGCCCAAAAGTGACTAAGATAGGGTCTCTAATTGGCCACGGAATAGACTATAATGGGGTAGGGGTTCTGAGAGGCCAGCGGCACATACCCAGCAAAAATTTACCCAAGTACTCCCCCCCCCCCCCCACCCCCCGGGTTATGATCACTGTCTGTCTTGAATTGTTATCTCAAACATAAATTTACTACTCTTGGATGTTATAGTTCAGTCATCTATGGCTGATTATTTTTTTTGATCTCCCACTTCTTCATACTTGTTTTCTTTTCAATGTTGGTGGTTGTGGGAGACTACAAATAGGCTCAAATCAATAAACAATAAGTGTTTTATGTCTGTTACACATAACTGTAAATCCAACCGGAGGCATCTTCAACAAGAGGTTAAAGGGAAACTTGCATTGTCATACATGCAAAGATAAATTATATATATATACCAATATACCGGAACAAGCGAGTATGTTTGAAGTAAATACTAA
>JAHPZR010029698.1:0-5000 GCA_019787425.1 Platygyra sinensis | reverse complement strand
GTGCCAGCACAATCCACTCTTTTGTCCACTCTTTAGCTCGTCTGGCGGCTATTTCAAGTACTTTCGTCCAGTTAAGGCTGTTCTGCTCTTGAGAATTGCAGTACACGCAATTAGGTTTGCGGCCTGGCTTTTCCCATTGTTACCGAAAAGCAGCTTTTCCTTTTCTTTTATCCACGAGCGGTGCTTGAAATTTTCCGTCTTCCTTTTGTTGTCTTCGCTGTCTCTCAAGGGATTTCTCTCCACGTACCTCCGTAAGTTCTCCACGAGTTGTTCCAACCCCCATTCCTCCCAGTCGTCATCCTTTTGAACAAGTATTTCTCGCACCGGACCCAGCTTATCCATTAGCGTATACACCATGCTTTGAGCGGACGCTAGCTTCTTCATTGTATTAAGGGTGCGTACTACTCTTGAGAGCCTGTATAGAAATCGTGAATGATTGCGACCTTGTGAATGTTTAATATGACCGAAAGTTCCTCCATCTCTTTTATTAGCGCCTTGTGGACTTTCATGATACTACTTGTTTTTTGGGTTCTTAATTTTGTTTTTCAATGTGTGTATTTTTACTGATTATGTGAGATAAATAAAGTTATTATTATTATTATTATTATTATTATTATTATTATTATAGTTATTATTATTATTGTTATTATTATCATCATAATCATCATCATCATCATCATTATTATTATTAATATCCATAAATACGTAAAAAAAGACCTTTGCCAATATCTAGCCATCTTGACCTCACACTTTGTCAATAATCCATCTATAATTTCGCGACAATATCGCGGTAAATTATGCAAATAAATTGTTAATTATCTTGTACCCTAAACAGGAAAGAAAGGATACAGACAAGGTCGACATGTGTGGGAGATAACCTGGGAACGAGACGAGCGCGGTTCCCACGCAGTAATTGGAATCTGCCTTCCCCAGGCCCCGCTACAGTGCCTCGGTTACGGTCCACTGATAGGATCCAATTCAGAGTCGTGGGGCTGGAATCTAAGCAAGAAGGTGTCCTGTCATTCTGGGAAAGAGTCCCCGTACCCAGCAAATAATCCTGGATTTGTTGTACCAGATACCGTGTATTGTATACTGAACAGGGACAAAGGTACTCTCAGGTAAGTAGTCAACTCGTGAAATAAACCTTGTTACACGATCAGCCAACAGTAATCTCATTTAGTTTCACTAATTATGTCGTAATTTTGAAAAACTCCTCTTTGCTCATAAACTGTCTTTCAAGATTGCTCTTTTAATTCGTTATCACACGCTGGGCAAAATTACTAAATGCTGATTGGCTGAGACAGAGGGCATTTTTCTTAATCACGAGGGCACTTTTGGTAATCAAATTGTTTTATAATATAGTTAGCGACAACACGCCCCCTTTGATTTCAGATTTAGCTATGTGGAGAGAGACTCAATACAACCTGAGAGGACATAAGAAGGTTACCGTTCCAAGATTTACAATACACTTCATGAAACATTCCATACGTTTTAGAAGCGCCGTACTGTGGAACTTTGTTTCCGATTATTTAAACGATTCTCAAAATTTTAAACAATTTATCAGAAAAGTGAAACTGGACCCATCATTTAGGGAAATTAATTTAAACATTTTATCTGTTCAGTCGGTGCCTAAGAAGAACATGTACGATTTTATATTTAGGTCTCTGAATTATATGTAAATCTGTAGTTAACTTCTTTGATTTTTATGTCAAGTTTTTATAGTGTTTTAAACTTATTTTTAAACTTACTTTTAAATATATTTTTAAACTTAGTAGTAATACACAACCCCACAAGCATGTAGTTTGCTTTAAACGTTGATCGTGTTTAAATACAGTTTACTTACTTACTTACTTACTTGCTTGCTTGCTTGCTTGCTTGCTTGCTTGCTTGCTTCCTTACTTACTTACTTACTTACTTACTTACTTACTTACTAACTAACTTACTTAAATACAGTTTACTTACTTACTTACTTACTTACTTGCTTGCTTGCTTGCTTGCGTGCTTGCTTGCTTGCTTGCTTACTTACTTGCTTACTTACTTACTTGCTTACTTACTTACTTACTTGCTTGCTTGCTTGCTTGCTTGCTTGTTTGCTTGCTTGCTTGCTTGCTTGCTTGCTTGCTTGCTTGCTTGCTTGCTTGCTTGCTTGCTTGCTTACTTACTTACTTACTTAGAGGGCATGATTAGTTGATAATGATTGTGAAACTTTGAGAATACTCATGAATTTATTCCTTAATTGCCCTTGGGCCCATGCGATAACATAAGCTAATGCCACTCGAAATTGAATGATTTTTTTGCTTGTTGATTATCTTTAAACATTCTTATCTTCACCCATAAACTATCCTTAAAATTCTTAACTACTTTTCTCTTTACTCCTTTCTCTGTTGACTCGTAAGCATTCCAGTAAGGATACGGTCTGTTAATTTTAAATTATTTTTTCGAGATTCATCTTTTCTTTTTTTTTTCTAAAGTTTCATTTAATTTGCTCATGAATCTCTCATCCCGATATCAACCTTCGATCTATTGTTGTGTCCTTTCCTTTTGCACTTCACCCTATCTTTCTCTCGTTAGCAGAGTGTAGCAATTTACGTACGTATCAGTCTCAGCTGGCTAACCTTAAGTTCTCATCGTTGTTCGTTGCTGAATTGGTTTAACTTGTTTTGTTTTGGTGTTACTTATTTGTTTACGTAGCTTTGCCACAGAAGATACTCACCTCGGAGTGGCATTTTCTAAGTTACCACGTGGGGATCCTCCGAAACCTCTGTGCCCATGCGCTAGTGCAGTGTATGGAAATTGTGATATTAAAATGAAGTACCTGGGACGAGGAGGTAAGTCAGATAAGACATCGAATCAAGTTTTCAGTAACTTGGTTTTTTTTTTTTTTTCATCTTTTTCCCCTTTTTCGAAGAGAGCTTTTGCGGCAGCAAGGGGGATCTCTTCACCTTCTGCATTGTCAGGTAATAAAAATGAGTTTTTCTTAAGATATTTTCAAGGTAAGAGAGTGAATCCCTCATATAGGTCCTCTAACTAACTTAACCCCTCTTAGTTATTTTCAGTCATGGTACCCCAGTTTTTCAGAGGATATATGTTACTCGCGCGATGCATGGACAGTTGAAGAGAGTTTCTCGAAACTACAGGAGATGAAATGGCGGGAACGTCATTCTATATGTTTTGATTTCGTTTCATAGCAGAGATCAGTGTTCACTGCACTTTCAGCCGTCTTTTTGTTTTGCCGGGCATTCGCTTGTTTTGTGCTCGTTTTGGCTGTTTATTTAAGCAAGGATTAACGGCAACGTCAATAAGTACGATGGCTGTGTAAGCTTGCGTTATTAAGAGTCATTGCTTGTAAATATGAAGAATCCGACGACAGGTCGGAAAATTGGGACTTTTTTATTGCGTCAAAAAGACCCTTTCGGTTAACTTTTTCCAGAAATGTACTTTCAAAGTTCCAGCGAAGTCACATTTTTGTGAAATAAGGCAAGTTCGAAATACCGCTCAATCAACCAAAATGGCCCATGGGATTTATGCAAAATCGTACATTTTCAACAGGCCAGTACAGAAAGAAGCGAACTTGCCTGGATTTCATATTCACACAGTTTATAACTTTTACCATCGCCCAGAATGCTATTGTCTTTCGCAACATGTACTTGCAGTGCCCAGTTTTTCGATGCGCGGAATAATATTGCATAGATTTAGCTTTCGGATTTCCGACTGCACTCGTCAATGAATCGGCGGTTGTTAATCAAACCGCCTGATGTGTGAAGTAAATCGGTGCGTGCGTGAAACACTTGCTTCTATTTTATCGTTGTCCTCTTTTACTCGACCGGTCAAAGCAGTTAATTAGACACAGTCTTTTACTCGATCGGTTTTGTAGTCTGTACGTTGATCGAGGACTCCAAAGACAACGCTGGTCTTTTCCGTTCGTACGACACTGGGGAAAATAAAAATAAATGACTTTTCTGCTTTAACGCGTCTTACACCTGAGCGAGCATTGTTTTCCATTGTTTGTATGAGATAATTATTCAAAAATGGGTCCGTTTTTATTACCCGCGGGAGTTTCAAAATCAGTCAACCATAGAGCCGAACGGTCTCCGACAGGCAAATTTGCAGAGATCGAGGAGTGCTTTCGGAAAACCACATTTTGATAATATTTGTAGACGTCGTAAACAAGCGAAAATTGGCAGAACCTTTCCTGACATCCGGTACCAACTTTTCCATATGCTACCCGTCAGCTTAACCGATCAGTTCATCGGAATATTCCTCTTGAATAACAGTTTCCATACTAGAAAGCTCCCAAAATAGACTGTTTTCAAAGCGAATTTGATAATACTTGTAGAGACCTTATAAAAACAATTTTTGTTCAAAATCATTTATCGATCCTTTCTCTACAATTTCCATATGCTACTCGCTGGCCAGAGAAATAAATATGCCCGTGAAACAGGAAAACGTACACACTGGTGGCCGCTTTTTGCCCGTATTCTTTGTTATTATTAGCACTTTTCTCTAATCGATTTTGAAATTTAGCGCCGGCACACACAAAAAGTTTCCAGATGTGTCGCGGCATTCTGGGCGATGCATTGATCATTCTTCTGAGCTAAAATTCATCTTAAAGTAAATACGGTTTGTCTACTTCTCGTCCGTTTGAAAAATACAACTATCGCTATTTACACTTTTAACTGATCCCTTGAAAAATAAAAGGTTCTGAAAAAAGAGCTATGCTAAGGGTATACCAAATCAAAAATTACTAGTTTGGCCCGTGAAAATTAAGCAGCTCTTATAATTAAGCATTTAATGACTGGTCACAAAGGAAAAAGTGAGTTTTGTTTCCCCGAGACCCTCAATGTTCCCCGAGGCCAAGCCGAGGGGAACATTGAGGTCTAGGGAAAACAAAACTCACTGTTTCCTGGGGGGTCAGTCATTAAGTGTTTTGTTATACCTCCGACTCAAAAATCGCAAAACTTCCGAAAAAATGATTTATTTGACGCCCTTGCATGCACTGG
>JAHPZR010029697.1:25000-26473 GCA_019787425.1 Platygyra sinensis | reverse complement strand
GCGCTCGGCAAGGACAAGGGACACATTTATACAATCACGTCACTACAACATGTAATGTGATACAGAAGAGCAAAAAATAATTCGTCTGTGAACAAGCTCTTCATCCGCGAACGTACTCTCGTTCGAACAGCTAATCCCTTCGAACTACTTTACTTGGCGGCGAGTTGGTTGGTGGCGAGATGGTTTCTGGTGGCATGGTGTAGTTGGTGGAGGTTAGTCCGTGTTATTCGCGTGCGATTAATCCTTTGGTGGCGAACGATGACCGGATAGCGTGACAACTGGGTTCAACGAACAATAAAGCCAAATACAACATTACAACGATTCAAATCTACCTCCCCTTTACCAGAAAATCAAAAGGATGGAAATGACAGTGTGGAAATAAAAGATGTGAAAAATGGTAGCAGCAGAAATTCACTTATAAATTCTGTACCGGTAGCATTAGATGTCTATGGATGTGACATTACGAAGACGTGTCGGCATCCCCGGATATGTGAAAAGCTAAAAACTTACTTTGAATGCATGTTCGGTGAAAAAGGAGTAGATCGTTTGCTAGCTATGTGAAATAAGTTTGTGTTTCTACTATTCCTTCCGTTTTTTTGTAAATTTGAAAGTTAGTCACCCGCATGATCTTTCTTCTGAATATGAAGCACCAATTCGACCACGAAGGCGATTAGTCTGCTAAGAAAGACATAGACTGTTAGAAATGGACATAGTTGTGAAAGCAATAACATCTCCTGCACATGTTGTACACACGCAACATCAGAGCAAAATCTATCGGAATCCACGTGACATCTCGTCGTCAGGGGTTCGTGGCACAAGGACTCTGGTAAAGCCATGCATTGGAAAAAGTATGAATTCAAGGATTCGTATCCCTTTTACTATTCTTTTATTTAAAGCTGATTGTGTGCTGCTCGCTCCGCTACGCTACTCCGCAAAACAAATAAAATTGACTTACGTAAAATTTGCCTCTTCCTCTTTATTTTTCAGGTCAAATTTCTGCTTGCAAAATGCTGTCATGGAGTTCAAATTCGGTTAAGAAAAGGGGACTTGCACGATATCTATCACGCCTCCCACAAAGCACCCAACTCAATAACAATTTCAATTGATGTCCTCGTCTATAACGTTCAAATATCTTGTGCAATAGGAATTCGTCACAGTCGTCCTTAGGGTAACTGTTAGATACCCTTACAGTTGTTCTTCAAGTCCGGCAGCATTATACCCTTTAGGTATACGAGTATGTAAGTGATATATTACAAAATTATTGATTATTTTTATTCATATACCCGACCCCACACGCTTTAATTTTTTTTTTGTCATATCAATATTCCTAGCTTAGCTAGGCCTTTAGGTAGACACTTAGCCTCGACATCTAACTTTCATAAGATTCTGGAATGCTGCTTCTTGACTGTCAGGAGTGTAGAAGCTCTAGTAAGTTACTATTGTTTTATTATTTCATCAGCTGTTATTGTTTTA
>JAHPZR010029697.1:0-20000 GCA_019787425.1 Platygyra sinensis | reverse complement strand
TGTTTTTACAGACTGCTATGCGCCATCGATTTAACTTGATATTACTAGAAAAAATCCTAATAGAAAAACACTTGTGAAACTTAGAATAAGTAATCATAAACTTAATATTGAAACAGGCAGATATGACAAGATAGAATTTGTCCTGTTTGAAGCGTCAATATTGAAGATGACATTCACTTTTTGTTTAACTGTCAAAAATATTCATCAATTAGAGACGACTTTTTTGTAAAAAAAGGTAATTGAATCTTTAAATACAAGCACAAAGCAATTTCAACTCTAGTTATCCAACTAATGAACTCTGCTGATTATCTTAACAAGCAATTAGTACAATACGTATCATCCTGTTTAGAGATGCGTCACAATCTATTATCGAAAGTTTAATTGTTATATAACCTTTTTTGTATTACTTTTCTTGTTATTCCCAAAAAGCTTTGCAATGCTGCAACTCTCTTTTCGGGCCATGCAAATAAAGCTCATTGTTGTTGTTGTTGTTCTTGACAGGGCTTGTGGCCGCTTGACTTACGGAGGTAATAGGCAATTTATTACATTTATGGTTTAGCCGTATTTCATTTATGGTTGTTCAGTAGTTTATCACATTTACAGTCACATTTTTAACAATTATTCACCGAAGTGGAGGTGAATAGTGCTGGATATTGGGGAGTTTTAGCAATGACGACGGCGACGGTGGGGACGACGCCTTGTAAAAAATGACTTTATATTTACTTTCGAATGTCGCAACTCTGTGAATCTGTTCAGTACGCCTACCAGCCTAAAAACGTGCGTAGGGTAAATATGCACTGACAGCATTAAATTTCAAAAGGCGGTACGAAAAATTAGCCATTGTCGTTCACGTTCTCCAAAATACGTAGAACTAGGTCATTTCACGTTCTTGCTTTGCAGAGGACGGCAAAGAAATTTACCAAGGCTCAAAATGCACGTGCAGAACCATATTTCTGCTCATCTTTTGTTTGGTGACGCTCTCGTTGCCGTCGCCGTCGTGGTTTGCTAAAACTCCCTAATTACCAAGCCGCGAAGCGGCGAGGTAAATGTCCACCACTATTCACCGACACTGAGGTGAATAGTTGTTTTAGTATATACCACACAAGCTGAATAACTAGCGGCCAAAAGAGTAACTTTACTTGTGACAATGTACCGAAAAAAGCCATTTTGTTTTTCTTCGGCTGCTCGGAGGTAAATAGTACTTGGCTAATCACTTTCGAGCTAGCCAATCAGCGCGCGCGAAAAGTACTATTCACTTGTGTGGTATTTAACAATTATTCCTCGAGCCCGAATGGGCTCCGAGTCAATAGCCCATGAGGCCGAAGGCCAAATGGGCTATTGACTCAGAGGCCATGAGGGCGAGAGGAATAATTGTTTTAGTAAAATCCAACTAGTTGGTCAAAAAATATCGAGACAAAATATCTTTCGCTAGTTGAAGCGATTCAGCCGCCATTGTTTTGGTTTTCAAAGCCGGTGCTATTCGCTACTAGTGGGCTATAACAAATAGCCTTCTAGTAGCTCAACCAATTAGAACGCAGCATTGATAATAGACCGCTAGTTGGATTTTTCCTAAATAGAGGATATTACATGACCGCGCGTGGATATGAATTTTATCTTCGAGTGTTCAACTCGATATCTCACGAGTGAGCGCAGCGAACGAGTGAGATGTCGAGTTAAACACGAGAAGATAAAATTTATATCCACAAGCGGGCATGTAATATTCTGTTTATTACATAAACATACTAATGACGACGTCTTTGACGATTTTCCGAAGATTTCCGACCACTTCCCGAAGATTTCCGAAGATTTTTCAAAATTGTTTCGAAGGTAAAGCGAACGTTTCCGAACATTTTCCGGAGAATTTCCGAAGATTACTGAAGATTTCCGAAGATTTCCGGAGATTTCCGAGGAACATACCTAAGTACTTTTTAAGGGATTATGGAACCATAGCAATGGTGATCATTTTAGTAACTATGGCAACACCAATATCCTCAGATGTGAAACATAAAAATAGTACGTTCACTGCGTGCGATGAAGATATGATTTTTTAGTAAAAGGAGAAATCCTGGTATTTCACAGGTGTTTATGTAATAAATACTAATACTACATGTATGGTTGGTGGATTTGTTACATTTGTGCTTAAAAGTTGTTACATTTATTGTCAATTCTCATTACATTTATGGCTGGTATTATATTTCTGGTTTTTCTTACATTTATGGGTCATAGCTGATCATGCAATGTCTACTTGTGCCTCAAACAGCTGCATTAACAGTTGTCTAAAGCAATATGCCTCAATGGGACAAGATGAACAGCAAATGAGGCAAAAACACCATGGCGGAGAGTTCTCAAAACTGAACTAAGATGCGCCTTACATGTACAGAGACCACCTGGCAAGCAACAAAAGAACGAAATATGGTATAGGATAGTATGCGGCTTTACGCCTCGCGTGCGTAGGGCTATCACTGTGGGCGCGTTCGTTTGGGATCAATTCGGAATAAGAATAATTGGAATAAAGCGAGTAAGCGTTTGTTTGGGAGCTATTCTTATTCCGGAATACCTGAATTTCTATTCCGGCTATTCTGCTCCCAGGAGCAGAATAGCCGGAATATATTCCAGAATAAATTCCGGAATATATTCTTATTCCGGAATATCCCAAACGAACGCGCCCTGAGACGGACGTGCTGCAAAGCTGCACATAAGTGACCATACCTTAGTCTACCTATGCATAGCGCTTGGCCTAAGGAGCAATGCGTTTGTCATCCAGAGCCCTATGGAATACGTAGTCATCCATATATAGCCCTATACAACTATCTGTACACCATGCCATACTTCAAGTCATACTTCTTCCATACAACTTTGCGTCTCTGAGAAGGTATCACGCAAGATTCAAAAGGATTAAAAAAAATTAGAGGGATTGGCGCTTAGTAAATGGTGAAATTAAAGTTTTAGTCCTTCAGGTGCAACGATAGAGATATTGGCTCTGAAAAACTGCAACATTCTTAGATGGTGCACAAAAGCGTAAATGAGCTCAAAAGTTTACTGTGAAATATTGAATTATGTATCATGCAAAAAAATTTCAATAGATGGGACTTAAACGTCTCGAGTGAGTTAATTGCGCCATGATCTTTCAATCTTCAGTTACTATATTGTAGTTGGATCAGGAGCTGATACACTTATGTTAACGACGCAAATATATTACAAAGACCCTTCAACAATTCCCTTCATATCCATACAAAGCCACAAACAGCCCCATATAGAGCCGAGCGTCAGCATACACTACAACCCGTTACCTAGTACTACATAGTCATAGACATGGTTCTATTTTACTTCTGCAACCACAGAACTTTTTATTTGCCTCCACGTGGACCACGGTTACTCTCATTAGAAGCCCTATATAAAGTGTGCAAGCTGGTTAGACTTTCCAACCGCTATAGCCATGTCTCAAACATGGCGTTCGCTAAAGTTGAAATCTAATGTCGAGGGGCCAACTTCGAGTACTTCATTTCCGGCGATAACAGTATTGCTATTCCTCCCGGGGACGAATGCTAGTCCATCAAAGCTTACCCCCTCCCTCCACCCCACTGAACTGCACTTTGTCAGATAATCTTAACAATTCATCGGTAACCATTTATACGCCTGAACTTGAGAGGTCTAGGGAGTCTTGCCCAGAAAAACCACAATGACCCGAGCCAGGGCTCGAACCAGGACCGCTCGATCCAGAGTCCTGCGCACTAGAGCTTCGCATCATCTTTCCATACTCAGCTCGTTATCACTAAAATACCACTGAACGTTTCTCTTTAAGGTGATTCCCGAGTTTTGCATTGCGCATTCCTACTGCGCACGATTTTTGCGTCATCAGCGCGCGCACATGAGCGCGAGCGAATACAAAACATAAGAGATTTCGTTCAAACTAAGCTCGATAGCGAGATGAAAGCTCCTTTTCTGTTAAACGAGCACGGGGACCCCCACTTTTTATTTTATAAATTCAATGAGAACCATATCCGCAATAACTGAGAAAAAATTTGGCAGAAATCTATGGCTACTTTTTTGGCAAATGAAATAAATGCTACACATAGAGATGTAACGGGCCCAATAGAGCAAGTCCAAATTATGTTTCCTTTAAAGGAGAAAAATATCAATTAATTATGCAGGGTATTTGAAGCCATTTTTTCTGGGACGTAGATGAATAAGCAATCAAAGAAAGTCGAACTCTGTGTGATCTAACACGCCGCATTGAGAAATAATCGAGCTTATTTGTTGCGCACTGAGATAACCAAAAGTCACCTAAATAACCATATTTGTCAGCATCGTGGCATGAAAACAAGCACGGTGACCCCCTCTTTTTATTACGTTTTTAACATCTCCTTGTACTGTAATGACACCATACCAAGTTTCATCGGAAATCTATGGCGAGTTCTTTTACTCGGGAATCACCTTAATATTTATAGTTTCTCTATACAATCTTAAAGTGCCCACAATCTCCTTTTTACTTAGTCACTTGAATCTACACTATAATTAAATTCAATTCGCCTAGCTCCTGGAGCTGAAAGCTTGGTAAACAAAATGACATTTTACATAATTCTAACTTTAGTACCTTTATATCACGGTAACACACGATGTGCCAAGAAGATAAAAACCATCCGCGATTATTCCTGTTAATTCTTTGCGAATTTTAATCCTAAAACTGATAGTTAAAAAGAAATAATTTACAAGGCTACACCTTTTCCAGAATTTTGGTTTATACAAGTCATATAAATTTTTGGGTGAGTAAAAGTCCTGCGCGACCTTGACGATCGTCCGATCAATTGATCAATCATTTAATCCATTTTTTACGTGGACACGATCCAGCTCAAGTTTTACTTGTACTACTGGACTGATATGCGATCCCTAAAAAAATTAAAAGCCTAAGTCTTTGGGCATATTTAAAGGTTAACTATTTAAAGATAATCATACCGTTTGGGTATTTATTTTTTAAAAAAATAATTCCATACTTGATTCTGTTTTGCATTTTAAGTAATGTAACTGCCTCTTACGTGTTCACAAGCACCTTGTCTATGAAAATTATCGACCCTTTCCAAAGCACTCAGTGGAAATTTATGATTTTAGCGACAGTTATACTATGCAATAATCTCTCGAACTAAAAATTAGCATTCACACTTCGGGCGAAAATATACTATTACAGAACCCGTGCTTTCTAGTGTTTTGCAAAGACTTTTTGCAGCACTGGAAGAGAAAATGGATACTTGTCAGTTTACTAAATTATGTAAGGAATCATAAAAATTCAAGCTACTTCTGAGAGAGAACATCTCAGCATTTCAGGAGATTATACAGTGGAATCCCGTTACTATCACTACAACTACATCTTAATATTGTGGTCGTATTCAAGGAGTTCTTCCAAAAAAATTAACGAGAAAATTGCTGACTAATCGTTTTGTTCTAACAACAAAATGTTCCCGTAATAATGAGTTGATCACAATAATGGAGTGGTTTCAAGACTGCCGCCAACTGCAGTTCGTTGACGGCAGGAGTTGCGCTTTTAAACCTATTTCCCTGCTGTATAATACCTTTGCTACACAATGTATATGTTAATATAACATAAAGTTATAAAAACCCGGTGTGCCTTCAGTGTTAAGAGAAGTTGCAACAGTTCATTGTTTTCTCAACTGTTTCTTAAGTCAAGTATCGCCACAGTGAAGCAGTGTAACCTTGTTAACCTGTGAGATAGACCAGTGAATATAACAAATAAACAAGTGGGAGAATATATATGTTATAAGAAAGACTTGCCATTGGTAGTACATATTCAGTTGTAAAAAGAAGATTTTATTTGAGAGTCCAAACCAAAACAAAACTTCTTAGCAATATAAAGGGAAAAGAGACTAGCCATCACAACCGCTGCTGTTAAAATAGGACTGGCACTAAATCTTTGATCTAGCTATTCGCTTGTAAATTCTACTACATTGTGTTATCCCTAGAGTATTCAACTTTGCTTCCAATTGAAGAAAAAAACATGACAAATGTGCATCACAGGGGCTAGTTGATCAAAGGGAAGACAACGCTATTGACCCGTTAGACCACTATTCAGTGGTTAGTCACTATCCAGTGGATAGTTCTTGTTTGTGTGTGTATTTTCAGATGAAAATTAAAGTTATCGTCTTCGTATATACAGAAAGTACAATGGATTTATTTTCGTTTCTCTAATAAACATTTCGAAACATTGGCGCTGGAAAACTAAGCGCCTCACATCTTTCACATAAAGGTCTTTCCCATGGTCAGACTTCTTCCACGTATGAAATTTGAAACTTGTCTGCAAGAGTGGTGTACCTGATTATTTCAAATGGTCCACTATATGTAACTACTCTGAAAGGTCTTTTGCAAAATGAATTGATATCAGACCTAAAGAGCAAACTACGCCACTAATGAAAGTCTTACCATAAACTATTCGCCACATGTTTTGAACAAGAGCTTCACACTGTTTCTCCCAGCTGAAAGTATCTTCGTAACTAGTTCGCAGTCTTTGAATCTCTTCTAACCGCTCTGCTCGGTCTTTCAGACGGACAGCTGCGATGGCCTTGGCCCACTCTTTAGGGTCGGCCGTCTCCACCACAAATGACTTGCCTGATGGTAACGAACACAGAGCGTCGCCAAAACCCGAGTTTCCACTCACAAGGATGGGAAGACCAGCCGACAAGGCTTCCAGCGCAGTCAGTCCAAAACCCTCTGTTCTGGATGGCATGATGGCAAGATCAACCTCGCAAAACAACTCCTTCAATCTCTCCTTTTCCACAAATTTCCTGACGACCAGTTGATCTTTGGAGATTCCACATTGAAGTAAGTTCTTTGCGACGTCCTCCTCTTTTCCATCTGGTGCGCCCACAAATAGCAGACGGTACGAGCTGTCTTTCAGTTCAACTATTGCTTTAACAGCAATGTCATATCCTTTGAGACTGAAGTCTTCTGGATCACCGCGTCCAAAGGCCAACACCCTAAAGTTCTTCCTCTCCTCAGTGGTTTTCCTAACGTCTGAAAATTCTCTGAAAATACCTGGAGTCAGCTGAATGATATCTTGGTGGTCTTTGCACGATCCAAGGTAAGCGGTGTAGGCCTCCTTCAACTTGGGTCCAACAGCCAAAACAACATTTGCCAACCTGCATAAGTCTACTTCCGTTCTGTGCTTCTCTTCACCTTTGGAAATGGCCTTGGAATAGTTTTTGTACATTCCAAGTTCTTCAGGTGCAGTATGCACCACCTGGACCCACTTACAACTGTGCGACTCTCTAATGACCTGGGCTTGTTTACCAAGCTTCGCTCCATGACCGATAACGACGTCAATGGCAAGGTCTCTTGGTGGGAAGCTCAACCATTCAAGGGTGTCGTACCCTGGGCGTTCCACTGCTTCTCTTATAGTGATGTTGTGGCTCCTAGCAAACCTCCTTTCTTCTTCAGAGCAGAGAAACTGCGGTACTAAGAAAGTCACTTCTACTTCCATGTGTTGTGCCAGCTTCAAAGCAAGTTCTCTGTTTATGGTTGACAAGCCCCCCTTACACGATCGCCACTCACTGGCTAAAAGAGTTACTTTCAAAACTCTTTTGGACGTTCCTGGATCATATTGTGCTGGCTCGCCCTGAGATGTGCCACCTACAGTGGAAAGAAATAAATCCTGCAAGAAAAAAAAATTAAACACGTCTTGAGGAAAATGCAACTCAGCAAATTTTTTCGGTTTATATTATAAGCGGGCATGACATGTATGGGTTATTGAGCAAGGGTGCGCTCAAGATGGCTGGATGATGGCCAAGTTTTTTTTTGGTGTGTTTATGAACCAAAAAGGAGTCGAGGTCCATATGCTCGCAAAAAAAAAAAGAACGAGGCCAATATCGAGCAATCTCGACCGAAAAAGCTTGGTAATGAAACATTTTTGTTTACCTTTCGGGGAAATTTTTAACGCGGGACACGACGGGTAGTCCCGAGCGGGCAAGATAGCTTTATCTTGCCCGCTAGTAGCAAATCACAGCGTACGACTTGGTCCATCTTGTCCGCTCACGGAGCTAGCCATATAATAAACACCTTTCTTGCAATGTAAGATTATGTCACTTTCTCAACTTGGTTTATGTAGCTGCACATTATACGAAACCAAGGTGAATACAAAGGAGAAGTTAACTGTTGGAATAGATCTCATTGCAGCAGTATTAGGTCAGCAGAATTAAGCCTTGTTACTGTCTTCCCCTGTCTTCCTCTGTCTTCCCTGCCTTCCTGCATACTAATAACGTGTCTTCCTCCATACTAATGAAGTGCCTTCCTCCATACTAATAAGCATCACTCTAGAACAATGAAAACAATAAGGTTGCCTGGGCTTGCATTTCCCGGGCATTTTTAACCCTGATTGGCTCTCATGAAAACCTATTATAAGGCGGGCAGATCTCGAAAGCCCTGATTGGCTCACGAAAATCTATTAACTGTTCCAAATAAAAGCGGGCAGATTTCGAAAGCGTTATCTTTCTCGCAATCGCTTTGCTAGGAAATAATTTGTTTAAGCTCATTTAACAACATGACTTTCGTAACCGACGTTCGCGAATTTCAAACTGCTTTCAACGCTTGTTTGAAAGCGTAATCATTTCTGAAGCTCTCTAGCTTCCTTTGAAAACGTTGTGCGACTTTCGAAACCGGGCTCTTTTAACCCTGATTGGTTTAGGTAGAATCTATTATGCTTTTACGTGAGCTCTCAGCTTTGCTGACGAGAGATAGGGAGAGAGAAAGAATTAATATTTAACTTGTCGAAATTTCCGCTCCGTTAGTCAACTCATTTTGCAAACACGCAGTGCCTCTACTTTTAAACCCAGATTTGCACACAAACTCGAACGGAGAAACCCATGCATGGGACAGCACTATCATTGAAATTACAACAATAGAAGTTCGGAGCGCTTAATTTCAACACGCGACAATAAATATTTTTGAACAACTTGTTTCTTTTATTATCCCTGTCAACACGCGACTAATGAATGTTTTCGAACAACACATTTCTTGATTATTACTTTTATTAGCGAAATTATTCAAATACACAGAGATTTGAAATGAATAAAAAATACATAACGAAAGCTCCAACAACTACGAAGTGTTTAGGGACTGGTCAAAAAGTATCGGGGGGGGGGGGGGGGTGGGCCGGAGCAGAGAGGGGGTGGGTCATCAATTTTTGAACCCTTGGTTAGGGGTGGGTCGTTCAATTTTCAGCTACCCCTGAGGGGTGGGTCATCCTGTTTTTTTTTTATGGAGATTGGCACACATTTGACACAATCGACAATTAAGGTGACTCCTTTCAAGCAATTAAAGCAAGTGACACACTTGAACACCAGCCAACGGTCTGCCATGCACACAACCATATCACCCGGGCAGTGGCAGCCATGGACAGCTGTTTCTGCCTTGTTAGGCCTCATCAGCATGGCATAGTCGACGGACAGAAATGTGACCAAGAGCCCTAAGCACAAGTCTTGCAATGCGCTGCTATAGATGAATCCTGCGTATAAAATATGTCACTATCAACAGAATGTTCCGCCGCATTACTATCTTTCCCGGGAGGGGGGGGTACTCGATATATCCCTGGGTGAGGAGGTGCGGCCCGGCCCCTCATACCCTGACCCTGTTTAAGACAAATATCGTTGATTTTCTTACCATGTTTAAGACAGAATTCCGATTTTTGATACCCTGTTTAAGACATAGGTTAAAAGTTGCGGTTACAAATTGTGTGGCTTTCTTATTGTGTAATCAATGAAAATTTAATGTGCTGGTATCAATGCCAAAGTCAACGGAAGTCAACATTAATTTACAAGAGCTTCTAAAAATTTTGCTGTCAATCGTCTAAGAAAAGATATCCCAATAAAGACAAAAATTGATAAATCGATACCCTGATTAAGACAAAAAATGATAAATTCGATACCCTGTTTAAGACAAAAATCCCGAAAAACATACCCTGGCTGGCCGCACGTCCCCATTAAGCCCTTATAAGGGAGTACCCCCCTGGGCTATCTTTTTTCTCTGGCGAGTGCAAGGCACCCCTTAATTAAAGCCTGAGCTCCACACTATCTGTAAGGCACTTGGCAGACTGTGGGTTGGTGTTTGAGTAGTGTGTCACTTGCTTTTATTGTTTGTTAACTCCGTTCAGTTCCAAGGGACAAAAACTTCTCGAGCCGTATTTGAAAAAGTGTTCTTGGCTGGCGTACAAGAGAGATGACAATTTATGTATTGTAAAATCTGTACAAAAGTAAACGGATTGAGCAAGGAGTTGCGGGGCAAATATATTTAAAATACTGCACTCGGTTGACATACTGGTATTCAAGAACACCAAATGGCCAACTTGTGTTTGCATGATTAAAAATATAACACAAACAGTGGTGATATATTTTTAATCAAGCTACGAAAGCTGAAGACCGAAGAGTTGCTATTATATTGTGTCTTAACATGCTATTTGTCCCCAAGGGTACGGGACAAATGCACAAAGATCTGTGAGTTGTCTGGCTATATTACTCCCAGGACTCACTACAGCCGTTTTCTAGATAGATCACTGCTCTACCTGCCTTGAGGCCTAGTGTGAAAAGAAAAAGGTCAAGTTTTCTTAGAGTTTACAGTCATGACTTAAAAGTTGAAAGGGTAATGGAAACATTATATTATTTTTGCCTGATTTTGTATTGTTAAGAAATAAAACTAAAACGAAAATAATACCACAATTTCATCCACAAAAGGTGATTTTGTCAGATTATGTAACCAAAAATGTCATGTTTTATGCGGGGTGGGGGGGGGGGAGGGGGTGGGTCATGTGATTTTCAACCTTCATTTAAGGGTGGGTCATTCAGTTTTGTGCCAAATGGAAGGGGTGGGTCATGTGTTTTCCAACCACCACATTTTGAAATGCTCCGGCCCACCCCCCCCCCCCCCCTGTACTTTTTGACCAGTCCCTTAACACAAAGTAAATCAGGAACTTAGGATGCAATGAACAATAAGATTGAAGTCCCCTTAACAAAGAAATAAACTCCAATAGAGCAACACGCTAGATATCGGTTTGAAATACATTTGCATTGAGAACAAAACACAGTAGGTCTAGTGTTCATCTTGTGGAATAGGTTGCTCCACAAACAATCGATTAAGCAAGAATTTCCGCTCATCAATGGCCAGTTCTGGCATGTTGATTCTAACCAATCAAATCCGTCTGTATCTTTGAGATCTTTTTGGGTTTCCATCACTTTTGGAAGGTGTAATCTTTCTTCATCGCTCGCATCCATTGCAGATACTCTAACAGTACTTTTCTCTCCGTTTCTTGGCTAGATGGGGAAAAATCCGTTTCTTGGCTAGATGAAGAGTCTCCACTGTCTTCGTAATTTCCATTACCTCGTTGATAAGGGCAGTAATTATAACCGTCGCTTCAAGACAATTTTTTCTTTTGGTTTGAACAGCACAAGCTTTGACAGCAAACTGAACGGCAAGTGAAGCGCCGCCTTTACAATAAGCAGTGAAAATGTGAAGCTTATGGGACGCGGTTTAGTGTGACAAGCTACTGGTACTAAAGGCGCAGTTACTAAGCTCTCTTCTCTGTGTTCGACCCTTCATCGTCTCCATACAAAGTGAGCCACTCAGGAACTGAATCTGCTGTTGTTTTACAATGTTTGATGTTATTGGCTGCTTTTCTAACGCCTCATGGTGGAAATTTCAGTGATTTCTTTACTCTTCTTGGTAGAGATTTCAGGGATTTCTTTACTCCTGTTGGTGTTGATAACTGATGGACTATTGCATCCTTTTCCTCTTCCTGCACTGATAGAGGTGTTTCACTTGTTGAAGGTCTTAATACCTGGCTCCTCTTTGCTGGATAGATCATCATGCACTCTAGCCTTATAAGGTTGTAATTTCGCTTCTTGTAACCACTTCCTTCGATTGATATAATCCAATCCATGTACATCTGTGAGATGATTAGACAATCTAACAAGATATTTTGCTCCACAATTTGGAATTGGGCAATCACGGCACACGCGTTTTAGTCATGTTAGCAGTTCGAGATCTCAACAAAAATAAAACCGTTTTTATTTTTGCTGAGATCTCGAACTGTTAACATGACTAAACGCGTGTTCGCTGGAACTGGCAGTTCCAGCGAATTTCAAACCTGTTATGCGAAGGACAAAAGGAACAAAACAAGGTCATTCAGGACAAAAAAAAGCATTTTAGGGACAAAAGAGGGAATACAAGGCCATTCAGGACAAAAGGGCAGAAAGGGCACCTTTTTGGCGTTGTGTTTTTTTCCTGGGCGGCGCGTGGAGTCTTGCGTGGAACACACGCGCGTTTCTTGACAGAAAACAAGTCATGTTTGGCATATAAAACTAAATTTATTTACAAACTATATTCCAGTTAATTTTTTTTCAAATATTAAGTTTTTTCCCCTGAATCTCGTGTGTAAGTCACGCGAGTTGTTTTGGATTTCGATCCATGAAACACCGCTTTTATGGATTATCAATCTTTCCATAATTTATTAGACTAATTGTTTTGTATTGTTAATCATGATTCATCTTATTTTTTTGAACTTACCTTGCTAGACAAGAAATGAAGCAAATGTTTAAATTAAACAACTTTAATATCAATGTTTTCCCTAAAATTACTGATTCCGCCTTAAGATATTGAAACTTTTTGTAAACAGTTTTTATTTTGATAGGTTGTAAATAGATTTTCTTAAAGACTTAATATTATAAAAAAATAATTGGTAGATAGTTTGTAAATAAACTTTTTTATATGCCAAACATGACTTGTTTTCTGTCAAGCCACGCGCGTGTGTTCCACACAAGACTCCACGCGCGCCCAGGAAAAAAACACAACGCCAAAAAGGTGCCCTTTCTGCCCTTTTGTCCTGAATGGCCTTGTATTCCCTCTTTTGTCCCTAAAAATGCTTTTTTTGTCCTGAATGACCTTGTTTTGTTTCTTTGTCCTTGCGCATAACAGGTTGAAATTCGCTGGAACTGTTTTATTTTTGTTGAGATCTCGAACTGTTAACATGACTAAACGCGTGTGCCGTGATTGCCCAATTCCAAATTGTGGAGCAAAATATATTGTTAGATTGTCTAATCATCTCACAGATGTACATGGATTGGATTATATCAATCGAAGGAAGTGGTTACAGAGAAGCGAAATTACAACCTTATAAGGCTAGAGTGCATGATGATCTATCCAGCAAAGAGGAGCCAGGTATTAAGACCTTCAACAAGTGAAACACCTCTATCAGTGCAGGAAGAAGAAAATGATACAATAGTCCATTAGTTTATCAGCACCAACAGGAGTAAAGAAATCCCTGAAATCTCTACCAAGAGGAATAAAGAAATCACTGAAATCTCTACCAGGAGGCGTTAGAAAAGCAGCCAATAACATCAAACATTATAAAACAACAGCAGATTCAGTTCCTGAGTGGCTCACTTGGTATGGAAACCATGAAGGGCCGAATACAGAGAAGAGAGCCTAGTAACCCCGCCTTTAGTACCAGCAGCTTGTCACACTAAACCGCGCCCCATAAGCTTCACATTTTCACTGCTTGTTTTAAAGGCGGCCCTTCACTTGCCGTTCAGTTTGCTGTCAAAGCTTGTGCTGTTCAAACCAAAAAAAAATGTTTTGGAGCGACGGTTATAATTACTGCCTTCTTCAACGAGGTAATGGATATTACGAAGACAGTGAAGACTCTCAATCTAGCCAAGAAACGGATTCTTCCCAATCTAACCAAGAAACGGATTATTCCCAAGAAGGGACAGAGCACTTAAACCCTTGGTCGCGCATATCAGATGAAGCTCAGGAACGCCACGAGATTCAGCTCAATGCTTTGGTCGACGAGTACACAAGAACGGAGATTCGGAAATGTAGCTTACGTTAAGCGCAGAACGCTCTCCTTCCTCTCTACAGAAAAGAATTAAGAAAAGTTCTGTTAGAGCATCTGAAATGGTACGAGCGACGAAGAAAGATTACACCTTCTAAGGTCTTCTAAAAAGTGATGGAAACCCAAAAGATTTCAAAGATATAGATGGTTGATTGGTTAGAATCGACAGAATTAGCCATTGATAAGCGGAAATTCTTGCTTAATCGATTGTTTGTGGAGCAACCTATTCCACAAGATGAAGACTTGTTTCACACAGTAGTGTTTTGTTCTCAATAAAAATGTATTTCAAACCGATATCTAGTGTGTTGTTCCATCGGAGTTTATTTCTTTACGGAGACTTAAGTCTTATTGTTCTTGCATCCTAATTTCCTGATATACTTTGTGTTAAACACTTCGTAGTTGTTGGAGCTTTCGTTGTCAATAAATGTTTTTTTTTATTCATTTCAAATCTCTGTGTATTTGAATAATTTCGCTGATAAAAGTAATAATCAAGAAATGTGTTGTTCTAAACCTTCATTAGTCACGTGTTGACAGAAGAAATAAAAGAAACAAGTTGTTCAAACATATTTATTGTCGCGTGTTGAAATTAAGCGCTCCGAACTTCTATTGTTATAATTTCAATGATAGAGCTGTCCCATGGGTTTCTCCGTTCGACTTTGTATGCAAATCCGGGTTTACTGAGTAGAGGCACTGCGTGTTTGCAAATGAGTTGACTAACGGAGCGGAAAACTCGACCAGCTAAACATTATTCTCTCTCTCTCGTTAGCAAAGTTGAGAGGTCAAGTAAAAGCATGATAGATTCTACCTAAACCAATCGTGGTTAAAAGATCCCGGTTTCGAAATCGGAGAATGTTTTCAAAGAAAGCTAGAGAACCTTATTACGCTTTTAAAAATTTGCGGTTGTCAACGTTTCCGAATCACGGACAGTTAAACTAGGGTTCAAAGCAGTATGAAAATCATAGACGCTAGTGAAAAAAGCCATCTTCACGAGAATCGTTTCGAAAATCGAACAAATTTTCAAATTTCCAGACAGTTCAAGTTGAATGAAGGAATGACGCTTTCGTTAAAATTGGCGCTTTTATTTTGAACAGATAATAGATTTCTCGTGAGCCAATCAGGGTTAATTATTAGCGGCTAAGTTTAGGCAAGTTTATTGTTTTCATTGTTCTAGAGCGATGCTGATTAGCATGGAGGGAGGCATTTTTACCTAGACAGTTTGAATAGTAATGATTTAACTAGGCACTTCATTAGTATGAGGAAGACACTATTAGTTTTGCAGAAATCCACATTAGTATGCAACAAGATACTTTATTAGTATGGAGGAAGGCAGCGGAAGGCAGCAACAAGGCTTTATTCTGCTGAACATATACTTCTCATCGCCTTATTCAAAGCTCGTCAGATGGAACAAGACAGGAAAATCCCATTGTTGCTGATTATGAGCTCAACATATCTTTAGCTGTTCGGATAGCTGCCTCATTTTTCCTTTCGGATTCTTCCCTAAGGCAAGTAGTAGTGACGACTATTCAAAGGCCCGTTTACACAGGCGATTTTTGTCGCGGGAACTCGAGGCAATTTTTGTCGCCCTTAAGTTGCAACTTTAGTGCGATTTGTCGCGCGGATATCGCAGGGGTTGCGAACATCTTTGAAACTTGATGCAATTTTGCGGCGAACAAAAATCGCATGTGTATACGGGCCTTAACTTGAACTTAACAATCATTCCACGAACGAGCGTTGGATACGAGATGTTAGATAGCCAACGAGGCAAGTAGCGCCGAGTTGGCTATAATCATCTCATATCCAACAAGCTCAAGTGTAATAAAATATTGAAAAATATTAAAAACTAAACTAAAATAAAATTAAACTGAAGTAATAACGCCCCTGAAACTCACCCGCACGCTCACCATATTCATAGAACATGGTATAATTAGCAGTTATTGAATGAGGCTGAATAGGATATGACGTATTCTGCAGATAAGAAGGGTGTTATCCACTGAGGGTCGAAGGCCGAGGTGGTTAACACCCTTTCAGATCTGCAGAATTCTTTATATCCTACGAAAAAAAAATATTTAAAAAATATCTTAAAGGAGAAAATGAGCTTTTTGTTTTTCTGCTCATCAAAATAACACAACCTCGTCTCCTGGTTTTCTTGGTCAACGATTCAACAATCTGCAGCGGGTTGCACTTTTGACATCAGTGGGTTCAATCTGACAAAATTTGTTCCAAATGTGGTCACAGCAGCTGGTTCTGGTGAATTATAGGTGTGGTTTTAACCATCAGAAACGGGAAATATTTTGAATGACTAATAATAGCTAATATATCATTACGACTGAAGCCATTCTCCAACCAACCAGTTTTTAATAATGTCTGATATAGGTACATAATACATTCTGCGTTTGTTTGGTATCACACATGTTAATCTACGATGTCAACCAGCGGGGTTATTTCTTGTCAGATATATTACTGTTAATTACATAACTTTTTATTCATAAATCATACCTGGCTTGTTCTTTTTGGGTACCACTTTTCCCACACCAGGAACTGTGAGTACTTTGTCACTGACGCTTTTCATGCAGATCAAGTGTTCTCCTTCTTTTATTTCAAGGAGGTGTAAACAATCTTCGTGTGTGCACAAGGTTTGGCTGTGGTTTACACACTCTTGACTTCCCTGCAGACAGTAGGGGCATGCAACACAGAACTCGTACCGCAGTCCACAAAGGTACTGGAACTGCTGCACCAAATCTTGTAAAGTGTCTTCCACGAACAATCGCACACTTCTTGCTGTTTCTGGCGATGTAGAAACTGGAACTGCTTCCTCTTCAGTTCGTTGCTTGAGGGAAATCTTGATGAACTTCTGTTTGCAAATCAGGATCATATCATGTATTACTTGCCGACCAACAACAAACCAAGCGCCATCTCGGTACAGGTTTGGGGGCTGTATGGATCCAATCTTGGAACACCAAGATATTGATCTTGAAACAAACTGAGAGAAGAATCCATGCGGGAACAAAACCATCCACAAGTGGAGATACAACGGGCAAGGATCGGTGGGCGATGGCTCCATTTTTAGCAATTTTTTCAGGTGGCGACTTAAGCTGACAGGGTACAAAGTACACATCAGTTGGCGAGGCTGAGAACTTGGCGATCAAACCAAACTGCTCCATCATGTCTAAGATGTCTTCCTTAACAAGGCCTTGCTGAATGAATCTGGAAAAGACACGATCGACAAGTTCCATTCTGAGGACAACCGCTTCTCTCTAACTCCAGGAAGTACTTGGATTCTACGGGATCCTAACAACAAATAAAACACACTTATGTTGCACAATTCCTTTTTGTTGAAGCAAAGGGAGATTCGTGAAAGCGAAGCTCAACTTGTCACGACGGCATTTGAACCTATAACCACTGACCTATGGAGCAAGTCATGGTGAACGAGGCCATGATTAACGCATCAATTCTGAGTGGATAATTTTTATAACCCTGCTGGCCTTTGCGTTCTTTAATTTGTCTCACTTTCACTTGGATTGGGTAAAAGACCAAGAGAAAAGAATCGGACATCGCCTCTCGTAAAGAGTTTCCCCACCGAGGTATGATGTATCTGACAAACTTCAGCCCGCCATTTAAACGGTCTTGCTTTACAAAATTGGTTCTTAACCGTTGCTCAAATTGTTAACTATCCCTAGTATCTTTTGTCTCAGCAATTATAACTCTACACCTTACTTTCTTTGAAACAAGTTTAATCTGTGGTAGAATTGCTACACTGTACAAATTGCACACAGAGGACCAGACCACATGCAAGAGCTGTCTCTTGATAACAATATATGTAGGTCCCCATTGTGACAAAAGGTTTTTAAGAAATACGCTTGGAGTTCCATATAAGAATTAAGATAGGAGGCTGTTAAGGTTGCCAAGCATATCGTTTTCGGTCGTACCGCTTTATTGAAAGGTTGGTATGGGTTATCCAGCATCTTGAATAGCTCAATTAACCCTTGCGGGTTGCGGGGCGGTCGGGGGGGGTGTCGTGGCGCCTTCCCCAAGAATAAAACATGTACTTTCGGTTGCTTAACCAAATCATGACCAAGATTGTGATATAAAATTTAACATGGCGCTGAACACGTACTAACTATGATGGCGGGCTGCACTGTCTGTCTTTTCATACTCGATAAAAGCACACTTCTGTCTTGTGTACTTATTCTATTGGCCTTAGGGGCTTGAAGGGGGTGTTTATGTTGCAAAAACATCATGTAATAGGGAGACATTCTCATCTAACCAAAGCTAGCTTCACAACAAAAAGGAATTGTGCAAACATAAGTTGTGTTTTTAAAATTTTTGGTTGTTTAGGGATCGGGCCCCTGTTAAGATCCAAGTACTCTGGAAAATCCCAAGTACCTTCCTCTAGTTAGAGAGAAGCGGTGTCCCCCTCGAGAATGGAAACTTGTCGATCCGCGGTGCGTTCTTTTATCTTTTTTTTTTTTTTCTTTTTTGTCTTTTTTCCGTTCCCAGAGTTCATTGATCAGCAAAGAAAAGCAAGCAAGGAGACAAATGAAGAAGGCCTTGTTAGAGAAGACATCTTAGATGGACAGATGGAAGCCGGGAAAGTCTTTTGGTTTGACATCGCCCAAGTTCTTCGAAGCCGTCGCGCCAAACTGAATGTTGTGACATTGTACCGGCACGTGGCACTGTCAGCTTAAGGGGGGAGAAAGAAGTCGCGGCCGAGGGGTCCCGACAACGACCCTCCCTTGGCTATTGACTTCCGATAGAATTTCACTATGGAGCCTCTTAAGGGAATTAGGTCGCACCCTCCAGTCGAAAAAAAAAACTCTGGCTAAAAATGGATCCATCAATTCCAGAGTCGCGCCACCGTCCCTTGCCCGTTGTATATCCAAAGGCAATCACGTACTCTCCACTATTTGTGGATGGTTTTTGTTCCGGCATGGATATCTTTCTTCTTCTTGCTTCTCACCTCAGTTTGTTTTCAAAAAGAATCATAAATATTCTTGGGTGTTCCCAGCGTTGGACAAAATCCAGTAACAAGAGAAAGACAGCCCCCCAACAAAAAAACCACGCTGAAACGAAAGGAATGGCGCCTCTTTTGGTTTTGTTGTTGGTCGGAGGGGGGGCAAGTAAACATGAATGATCCTGATCCTTCAAACAGAAGTTGACATCACATCAAGAGAAAAAAACAAGATTTTTCCCCGTTCATCAAACGATTATGAAGGCAAGCGATGCGACGACAAATGTAAAGAAGGATGCCAGTTTTCTCTACCGTTTTCTTTTTCTTCATACAAAAAAAAAGACAGCGCAAGAAACAGTCAAATGGAAAAGTGTCGAATTTGTTCGTTCGAAAGTACACTTTAAATACAACAATTTAAACAATTTACCACAAACAAAATTACAAAGGATTGGGGTGCGCAAAGTGTTTCCCAGTACCCGTTGGTGGACTTGCGGCGGTCGGGGGGGGGCGGTAATACCGAACCTATAAAGCGTTAACGTATATTTTCATTCAGTGTGTTGCAGCACCCTGCAACCAAAACATGAAAGCAACCAATCAGGGCCCCAAACCCCGGCAGCGCGTTGGGGTGAAAAAACCCAAAAGTGTAAGCATCATGTACAGAAGAAGGTTGCACGGCACATAAAACTTGGCTCGACTCTGATCCTTTCTTCTGCAATACTTTGGTCTAGCAGGGAGAAGTCAAGAGTTGGTGTACACAACCCCAGCCATAGAGCTAGGTCGCATGATCAGCTAAGCTTTGGTGCACAGTCACTAGGAGCATTACTATTGTTCACGGATACTAACAGCGAAAGATTAGTTTTATACCACCCGTTCTCTTGGCCATCTGAATAAGTATATCCAAAAGAAGGGAGGAACAACTTGATCTTGCAATAGAAGAAGCGATCCAGTGAACTAAAAAAAATAAAACCTCCACTCAAACGAAAAGTTGTCCTCTTCCACCTGGGTGTGGAATAAAGGTGGTGACCGCAAGTGTAAACCAGAAGACAAAACGAAAACAAAGCCAGGTATATTATTATGAATCAAAAAGTTTAGTAATTTAACGAGTATTGCCATATAAGTACTGGCCACAATCAGTGCAATACAACCCAACCCCGCTGGTTGAAGGCTAAT
>JAHPZR010029696.1:7500-12698 GCA_019787425.1 Platygyra sinensis | reverse complement strand
TCAACAAAGCGTGGCGGGAAAAATTAGCTGTTTAATTTCGATAATACTTTTCTTCTTTCTCAGTTATGATTTTAGAGACCACTGAAGCTAGATGTACCGAAAAGATTGCCCCATTAATTTGGCAAATTTCATGTGTTTTTTGGGAACGATCAGGATTTTGGTCGGTGAGGATACGGTTATAAATTACGTGGAAGTAGTCTTAAAATTATACAAAAAAATGGAGCGCCGTGAACAAGGATATATTGTAACTAAACAACCCATCTCATGCCGGCTTAAATAACAATCTACCATTGCATCTTTTTCGATCTAAACGCACTCATGGATAAATGAATAACACTTGAGACTGCTTGAAAATCGCTGTGAGTCTTAGATTTCCAAATACATGCAATTGTACGTAAGTGCAGTCTCATATTTCCAGTCTATTGCTGGTTTTCAGTGTCACGCCATTCAAAAATAGATCAACAAATAAAAAATCAAAACCGTTCAATAGATTAAGTCCAGAATCTGGAAATAGAAAGAAGGTACATATGGCAAAGACTCTCGCCAAGATTCAGGTCACAGCAATTTTTCTCATGGAAGATATGCGAAAGAAACGTTTTTCCCCAAATTTATAGAGATTTGTACTGGAGACGCCATGCTGGTGCCCATGTACATGGTGGCACCAACATGGCGGCCGGGAAACCAGCAGAAACATCTGTCACTGAGTTTTGCTACATTCTCAGACGTATCATGGAGCAGAATCTAGACGAGAAAAACTGAATTCCAAGTCAATCAAAGCCAGCAAACTACAGATAAGTTGACATATCGCGACCTCGTCACGTACGCAAGAATGCACCTGAATTTGCATTACTCGCCGCAAAGATGCACTCATGACCAATTTATGTACCGGCCAATTCCAAAACCACCCATTCCCCCCCCCCCCCCCCGGGCAAACCCGGGGTATTTGAGTTTTTGGAAAAAATTTGGTCAAATTTCCCGCTATGTTGCCCGTCTAGACGGTCAAATGCCCCACCCGTTAGAGCTTCAAAGAGGGTCAAATCCCCCGCCCTTCAAGCATGTTAAAGCAACTGTACAAAACATGCAACAGAATCGCTTGCCTTTGGAAACAAGTTCTGCAAAATTTTCAGTCACTACGAATTTCTTGTTCAGCTTGTCTTCGCTCCACACCTTAAACAAAGGCATATTCTACGATATATATAAAACGACAGCAACAGAAAAACCCACGTGGAATCGACAAGAGCAATGACCCGTGAACGCGAATCACGTGCGTCCTGAATCAAAGAATTGCGAAATCCTTTTGTTCCCGACCGCTGACAGACGTTTTGACACGAAAGTCAAATGCCTCACCGGGCGGGCCTCATTTTTGGTCAAATTCCCCACTGTACGGAGCTTAACGCGAGTCAGATGCCCGGGGATTGCCCAGGGGGGATGGGCGGTTTTGGAATTGACTGGTACATTATCGCTAGGCTAAGGTTTTTAATGTTGCTTCACTTTTAAGAGATTATAGAAAAGGGACATGCCTCTAAACCTGAAGCCAGGTAAGCACTTATAATAAGAGAATTTATCCAGACACTTTTTGCATATAGACTGGAAAATTAAGACTGCAATTTAATAAGTACAATTGCATGTATTTGAAATCTAAAGAATCAAAGCGATTTTCAAGCAGTCTCACGACAGACGTTGTGATTACATTTAAAATGACTGCTGAGCTGTTTTCCTTCAGAAAGAAAGTCCCAAATAGGTAGATTATAATACGAAATGCGACATCACTACAAAGCTAGGCTTGTGAAAGGCGAATTAATCTACATGACGCGAGCATGACAGTGCTAATCCTAGCAGTATGCAGGACGCCTTTCTGGCATATGAACTACGTTTAAATAACTTTGCTCTCCATGAGTTCTCGTAGCTCAGTGGATAGAGCGCCCGCCCGGTGTTCGGGAGGTCATGGGTTCGATTCCTGTCAGGGACTTAGAATTTTTCTCTGTCCCATGCTCGCGACATGTAGATTAATTCACCTTTCACATTTATTACCGAGCACAAAATTCATCATCTTTATTCACTTTATCAAAGCTTGCTTATTTCCTGATCTAATTAGCGCTTCATTACTTGGAGCCACAGGCTTGTTATTCACTTATCATGATAGCCTGCGTGTTCGCGTTCAAATTGCTTAAACCGCAAAGCTACGCAGGCTATTATCATGATTGCAGTTTAGATCGAAAAGATGCAATGGTACATCGTTATTAACCGGCAAGAGATGGGTTGTTAGGTATACAATTTATCATTGTTCACAGCGCCCCATTATCCGTATAATATTCAAGACTACTTCCACTTAATTTATAACCGAACTGACACCGGACCAAAATCTGATCGGTCCCAAAAGAACACATGAAAATTTGCTAATTAATGGCAAGTCTTTTCCGTTACATCTAGCTTCAGAGTCTCTAAAATCACAACTTAGAAGAAGAAAGGCATTAATCGAAATTAAACAGCTGATTTTTACCGCCACGCTTTGTTGAAACTTTAACCGGAAGTGGCCAGGTTAGTCATCTTCTTGAAAGATTTTTCTTGGTAAAAAAGCCTCAACCTTAAACTTAATATCGTAGTTTTGACCAAAAAAGATGCAATGATAGATTGTTATTAACCGGCAAGAGATGGGTTGTTAGGTATACAATATATCCTTGTTCACAGCCGCTCCATTGTCCGAATACATTTTCAAGACTACTTCCACGTAATTTATAACCGTACCGTTGCCGGACCAAAATCTGACCAGGCCCAAAAAAACACATGAAAATTTGCTAATTAATGGCAAAACTTTTCGGTTACTTCTAGTTTCAGAGTCTCTAAAATCATAACTTAGAAGAAGAAAGGTATTAATCGAAATTAAACAGCTGATTTTTACCGCCACGCTTTGTTGAAACTTTAACCGGAAGTGGCCAGGTTAGTCATCTTCTTTTAAGATTTTTCTTGGTAAAAAAGCCTCAACTTTAGTATTTTTTTCTTGATATTACTAAACCAAGGGCTGAACTTTGCGGGGATGTTAAGACTTTCCGATATAAAACATAGGCATAGAAAATATAAGGTCTGAAAAACAGGCCATTTCCGGTTGCTTCCTATATGCTTCAAATAGGTCCAAGTTGACATAACAGCCACTGGCTAACGAAAAATTCCCATGAGCTGATTTGTTTAACCATAAAAGGCTAAGAATAGGGCATTACAAAGATACTTTTTATTTTTGTTAAAATTACTTGTACGTTGCTGACAGAGAGATTGAAAAGTGGCCAAAATTGCACTGAAATCAGCCCCTGGGGACCCCTGAGGGGCTGATATCCAGAACTCGGCTAAAAAAAGTTTATTGAAGCTGAAACTTTGGCATATTACATAAGTCCACATAACAAGATTGTGTACGAACTTTAAGAAAAATCGGCCGACCCTCATTTCCAAGTCTGTCCCGGTCTCTCAGGCAGAAGCTCTTAAGATATGTGACGGGCCAATCTTACCCCATTTATGCCTTTACTTGTGCTAGTCACGCGCGTTATTCATCGGTCCAAGTTACATTTTGCGGTAGCTTGAAACATAGTTTTTAAAAGTAAATACTTGGGGAAAAAACTTGACAGGTAGTAAGTGTTAAGCATATAGAACATTATAAAACATTTAGGACAGTACGCGCTTTCTCATTGGTCGATAGTCGTGTTTAGATGAGAGTATGCAAACACGGTTGTCACGTCACGCTCTCTGTGTTTCCCCGTCACAATTTGAAACCATTTCAAAGCCGGTAGTTCAACTCTCAAGTACAAATATTAAGCAATTCAATGAAGAAAATTTTTCCAAGTTTTGATTTGGGGATTGATCATCTCTTTCCCTCAGACCCGTGGAAAGAAAGCAAAAGAAAGAAGAACAACAGCGCTTTGCATGCCTCGATGTTAGTGAGCTTAGGACGACCTTGCCGAGGAAGCTCAAGCGAAGACAACAAAATATTATGCAACAAAATACACAGTAAACGTTTTTCAAAATAATTTTTGCATTTAATTACTACAATAAAATTCTCAAAATCACTTGCTGTTTTTTGAAAAAGATGTGCAATAAAATTAAACGCCAACTATATGCCACAGTCTGCGAAGCGAAATCTGTTCAAATCAAATTTTACACGGCCGATCGGTTGCCGTGTTTTGGCTGTCAAATGTTCAAAAAATGACCATTAAAACTTGGAAGAATGTACCAGACAGCTCACCAGACTGATGGATTTAATGCCCTTCGACTTAACTGCATTAACTCAAACTTGCCTGCTTGTGCTATGATGGCACGATAAACGATTCAACTTCTCAACTATCTTCTCGGGCTGCCAAATCGGGCAAGTTTGCGTCACTTTCAAGAGCGACCAAGCACAGTCGTTTCATCTTGAAGTTTTTTCCTTGCAGAGTCGTAAGTCTTTTGAACATTTCAGTCTTCTGTTTTCACCGAACTTTAGGCATTTCTCCCAAAAGATTTAGTAGGATTCAAAGCTGATATTGCTTTCATTCACGCGGCGCTCGCTTGTTCGCTGGCGATTTTGCCACAAATTTTGATTTTTGTAACGCAAAATTTCATTGGTTCGTGCGTTATCAGATGTGCGTTTTGATTGGTTTGTAGGAAAGATGATTGTCTAGAGCGTGTATTGAGAAAAGCTTTTTGGATCAAGAAGTTAATAAACAAAATTTCTCTTCATTTGTCGAATTAATTTTGAGAAATATTTTATAAAAGCAATAGAAAACTTTTTTCCTGTGTTTGCATAGCCTGATAAAAACACTCGAGGGGTTGGGAGAATTCGAGACAGTTATGACTTCGTCTCGGGTTTGCATATAAAATTTGGTTTGCATATAAAATTTGTGGAAACATCACACTATTTAAAACGAAGTGGACGTAAATCGTTCGCACAGTCGTTATTTTCGCGGTCATAATTTACATCACAGAGTACCGGTTTTGTGCACTCTTTCACCTATATCTTTTTTTCCTTCCGATAAAATTTTTTAGTTGTCTTTTAAATTAAGGAGGGTAGTATGTACATTATTATTATTATTAAATTAAAAAATATAGGTTACCATACCCGTTTAAAAGAAAACGAGCATTTATTTCGCTATCGAGCTTAGCTTGAGGGGAAATTTCGGTCGTTGTGTACGTGCACGCGCTAATGACGCGAAAATCGAGCGCAGTAGGGATGCGCA
>JAHPZR010029696.1:0-2500 GCA_019787425.1 Platygyra sinensis | reverse complement strand
TTAGGCACGAGCAAGGAAGACCATGATACCCTCAGTGGTTAACCAAGTACAAACTGTCCAGTACAGTATGATGGAGTAACTTCCACTATTCATGGAACCAGAAAAATGGTGAAAAAGGTCGATCCGTTAATAGACCCATGAAACTTGTAAAGTTTAAGACGAGGATCGTAGTGACAACGACAACAACAGTCGCTTAATTTAGAAGGAGCAATGGTGATAAAAGGTCATTAACCCTTATCTTTTCCTAGTGTAAAGCAGCATAATTTGACTAAAATGAGCTTTACGGTAACCTTAACTTTTTGTCGCACTATCCAATCTTTTAGTAGAAATGTTTAAAATGATTAAACTAAAACATGCTCTCTTCTGAACATAGGATTTGTAGCACACGCAGACCAGGACTCTGTTGTCTATCAGAGTTAAATCCTCCAATCAAGAGGGCACGCTACGTCCGGCTTTCTGACCAGAGGCTTGGCATGGCCACATATCAATGGAGGGTGGAACTGTATGGATGTCGAAGAGGTGGATTTTGCCTTTTGGTACACGAAACTAATTTTTTAATAATCCAATGCTGCATGCAGTTTACACATGTTTGATGTTTTTAAAGTGGGAGGTTATTGGGAAACTTCCGAGAATTTAGCCAATGACAGGCGTCTGAAACTGCGCATAGTGAATTTTATCAGAAACGGCAGTGTATTACAATTGGTTTGACGACGATGATCGATTCCTGTCCGTTTAGCTTTTAGGAAAAAAAAGAAAACTGGTACTATTTCTTGAGCTCTAAAGGAAAAAAAATGATAGCTATTGTTGTAAAACATAGTGAAATACCATTTAGGCAGGTGTTGAGAGGACATCAGAGGGGGGGGGGGGGGGGGGGGGGGGGGGGGGGGGGGGGAGGAGGGGGGGGGGGGGGGGGGGGGGGGGGGGGGGGGAGGGGGGGGGGGGGGGGGGGGGGGGGGGGGGGGGGGGGGGGGGGGGGGGGGGGGGGGGGGGGGGGGGGGGGGGGGGGGGGGGGGGGGGGGGGGGGGGGGGGGGGGGGGGGGAGGGGGGAGGGGGGGGGGGGGGGGGGGGGGGGGGGGGAGGGGGGGGGGGGGGGGGGGGGGGGGTGGGAGGGGGGGGGGGGAGGGGGGGGGGGGGGGGGGGGGGGGGGGGGGGGGGGGGGGGGGGGGGGGGGGGGGGGGGGGGGGGGGGAGCGAGGCCCTCATGGGACTGTACTCGTAAATAAGGACTCTCTTGCTACATTTCGTGAGGCACAGTAAAATCGCACATCAAGTACCAACGAGAAGTTAGGAATTACCAGTGTTGTGGGCAATTAAGATAGTATAATAGAACGCTTAGCCAATAGGCCACAATCGCCAGTATCTTATTATAAGTTTCTAGACTTCGCTGACTGCGAGGCTTAGGGGATATAAAATGCAATAATGCAAATCGTCGATTAGGCGAAGAAGGATGAAGATTATTAATTTCTTTGTGTTTTATTCTGCCTAAGCGCTCGGAGCCTAAGTTAGTATTTTTAATATCTCGGAATTGGCCTTGGTGACTGGGGGGAAAACTGTTTACCAACAGTTGGACGACTTGTATTGATGCCAGTGAATTATTAGCTTTGCGCAAGTAGGACGCTCTCGGGCATGGAGAAACGGTGCAATCCTTGACGGGCAGATTACTGCTATCTTCAACAGATGGGAATGGAAAATCAATGTCTGCGCCTCGTCGCAGGGTGAGACTAACAATTTTCAAGCTAGTTGGAAAGGAGATACAGGGGAAGTTGGGTAGGCTGCAGAGAGTGCGTACATCTCGCGCCTCAATGGCTCCGTAGGGTTGATTTAGGCGCGGCTCTAGTTCACTAGGGTGACATGCGAGTATCAACATGCCAGGACGTACTGGGTGGTTTGTTGTCAGGTGGGTAAAACGCTACAAGCTGCAGTATTGTGACGATGGAGTGGAACTTTCCAGTAGCTACAGGGAACAAGGACATAACGAGCAAGATAAGGTGTGATAATACGAAATACATAGAAATGCGCGCGGCAAAATCTTGCTTTCGATCATGACGTAGTCTGATTCCAAAGCTAAAGCTGTAGTGAGAACAATTCTCAGGATAGTGCAGAGTGTTGATGCAGGTCTGGTGCAGTAAGTGTTGGGTCTATCTGCTTGCCATGTTATGTAACTTTGTTAGTTGCAAAGGCCAAGAAAATAGCTTATTAGATTACTGTTTGTCAAGACAGTTTTGAATTTACTGTGGTGTTTTACGTTGAATTTCATTCATTTTAAATTCATTAATACGTTGAACTAGCAAACGTGATAATTTTTTTTTTCAACGCCAACATTAGTAACTTGATACTTTTGTCTTCCTCGCAAAGTTTGTAACATGATACCCTTGTTTCTCAAAAACATACAAAGGAAGATATGCTCGCTTTTATCCTGCTGGAGAAAAATGAAATAATGTTATTAACTTACGAAAAAAAAATGGAAGAGGAATAATTTTGTTTCAATCAAGAGGCAAATT
>JAHPZR010029695.1:30000-33498 GCA_019787425.1 Platygyra sinensis | reverse complement strand
ATATATATATTGTAAATTGTACTCATCTACTCCAGCTTTACTCGGAGAAATGAGTTTTTAACACAGTGGTCCGTGCTAATTCAACTTTGGCCAATCACCATTCAGTTTTAAAAAAAACGCGCCCAAATATTTGGCAAACTGGCTTTATTACAGCTAACCGGAAAAGGGGGTTAAAATTTCGACCGGTTAGTAGAAACGATATCAAAACGTACACAAAAGATTCGATCTACAATATATAGTAGTTGGTGTTTTCTATAACGCCATTTTTACAGTCCCATAGCGCTCAATCTGCCTTCGCGCTTCTCACTACTGTCATAATGTCCTCTACGCCGCCCAATATAAGCTTAATGGGAGTGATGTGTGTAACCAGAGTAGCATCGCTCGAGTGTATATATACAACGCGCACCTGAGCAGTTTGACCGGTTTGCACTGCACGTTTCCGCGACACGTAGCACATTTTCATAGGTGTGTCCCCCGTGTGATCTCTACAACACACATTATTCCCGTGCCACACACTCCACGCGATGCATACAAGTATTTCATAATTGCTACACCACCAATTAGAGATGTAACACCCGGATCGTCCATTGCATCTCAAAGTGTTAATGCTGGTTGAACAGTAGATGACTGATTGCATTCATTTCATGAACTGCTGGCTTCTCGTGACAGAATTCCTCTGTTCTAATACTATCATTTCTAAGGAGATGTTCACAGAGGTTGAGATTTCTTAGAAACACTAAGCAGGTTCAAATTGATTCTTCTGTTTTGCTGTTGAAAAGTCCGAACTTCGAACACAGTACAAAAAAGTCAATTTAGAAAATTGAGGCATTCGACTTGCCTTTTACCGGCGCTTGGTCTAGCGTACATCCCAACAAACCATGAGATAATGGATTTCATCATGTTTCACTGATAGATTATTAGTTATGTAGAACTGTATACAACGGCAGATCCAAGAATGCGAGCAGTCCTTGTTTGGAGCCACGAACGACCAGCCAAAACGACCAACAACTTTCAGGGCCGCGAAAAAACGCGCTTGTTTTTACGATTTTTAGATCCTGTTGTTTGCTCCTCTTTTGAAGAGAACGGAAGTCGCGGAGGAGAGAGTCTTAAATACAATGAAGTCCCCAAGATATAGTTAAAGCACAGGCTGTTTGACTGAGAGGCTGACGGTCTTCACGGAAACACGGTCATAGTCTGAAAAGCAGCCGTCTAATTTGGTGTACGACTCGACGGAGGAGACGACTGAAATTCAGGCTAAATTGATCACTAAATAATCATTGTGATGCTGCATAGATATAGCTTGAAGTACACGAACCTTGAAGCGCCCTCTTTGGAATTTTGCTATGTTCACCTCGGTGTCGCGTGAGATAAACAAGTTTACTAAGAATAGTAATTGATGTAAAGTTTACGGTGAATAGACTGCGTTGTAAATAATTCTTCTTATCCAATATCGTAATTTCAAATATTTTAGAGTTGTAAATATTCACTTTTTAGCATTTTCAGATTCTGTTAAGTGCCTCTATAATTAGTCTGCTAGGGCTAGATACCTTGACACCTAAATAAAGGTTATTCTTATCTTCAGTTTCCTTAGTATGAAGTCTGGCTGCTCACAGACTGCTTCATGACAAGCTTTACAAACTCTCCAAAGGTGCTGTTGAGTGATGGACTGAGAACATTTGACAACTACCAGACGATAATTTGGTTCTGTTTGTCAAATAATAAGGTGTTCTAATACACAACGATGAATTTAATACAAGAAACTTAGCTCACCCTCTCTCACAGCACACTTACTGATCTCGGTGAACATTTTCTCGCTGATTTGAATTTCAGCATGGAATATTTTTTCTTAACTCTCAGAAAGCGTCTATGAGCAAAGTAAAGGAATTTTTTTCCTTATAAACATCTTCATTTGTGTAGTCTTGTGTTATAGATGCAATTTCTCCAGGTGTGTTTTGGATGGACCATCTCATTTTTGAGGAGGGGGTCTTGGTTAATTTTGTAAACAAATCTGTATCCTGCTAGACCAAAACAAAATTCATAACTACGGTGCATGAAAGGTCTGGAAAATTCATACAAAATTTATTCCTACAGTACACCAAATCATCCAACCACGACTCAAAACTCAAATGGTTCGCACTCTTATAAAAAATATGCTCATTACAAATTAGGGATGGTTTCTTCCCTTTGAGTTCACCACACACTTTGGAAATTAGGTAATATTTCTTATATTTATAAGTATCGAGATTTAAGAAAATACTAATGAATCAAACCATTGGTTTACCATTCTGCATTGCATTCATACTTATTATATTCTCGGGAACAATAAGAAATGGTCACAGTGTATGATTTTCTTGTCTCCTTTTCTTAGAAATGGTCACAGTGTGTGATTTCTTAGAAATTTTAAGTTTGCGGTTCAACCAAAATGGCGGACCTCAGAGTAGTCAGCGCATTGGTGGCGGTCGCTGGTTGCCTCATTCTGTTACAGGTACAGCATGGCAGTCAATCATATAATGGTTCATGCCGTAATCCTAACCGTTAAGGGAAGAATATGCTGCAGTACGGACAACTCCTATCGGAAGTTCAATTAACTTCGTCTGCTGTCCAGCTAAAATGTCCTTCATGTAGCGGCATCTAGATCGATTCTATATAACCTTTTTTTTTGGCGGCGTTTCGCTTCACCTTGTCGAAAGTGGCAAAAAAACAGCTTGGTAACCATGCTATTGAGTGTTTCTGGAGAGTTATCTTTGTTTGTAAACGCCGGGTTAAGAATCGGAATATCCTTTCAGTGTAAGCTGCTACAAATCCGAATATACAAATATAAATCTGGAAACATCTAAGAGCCTAGAAAAATATCCCTTAGTTCAACCCTAGTCTTACCTTTCTTTGTAATTTATTGTAAACAAACCATGAGGTGCTAACTACATTTCAGTTACTAACACGCAAGTTTTCTATTCCTCAGATGTACTCAAGTATTTGTGGAAGCCTACTCAGTGGAGCATGGAGATCATACGCCGATGATCTTGATAAAGCACCTCACTCTGAAGGCGTTTACACCATAGGTGTTATGCAAGCTGGAGATGTTCGCTACATTTACGTGGGATATTCCAAAGACATACGCCGTCGGCTGCAGCAGCACAAAAGTCAAACATTGGCGATTGATCAGTTTGTAAAAGACCAGTTCAGAAGTAATGGAGGAAAAGACTTACGATTCAAATGGGTAAAGGTGACAAATGCCAAATGTGCAGAAGGAAACTACCTGGAATGCATGCAAGGAAAACTCGGTTACTGGCCGGAGTATAACAAAAAGAAGGGAAACAAATGTAACTAAGTCTCACTAAGAACTTATAGATTGTGCGCAAACCTGTAAGAAACCAAAACAACACTTTATTTAGACCATGTAGTGGTTAGTATTTCATCAGGTTTACCGTTCTAAGGAGAGCTTTCTAGAGTAATTAATTTTTTTTACATTTATCACCCAGCTCTACGGAGAGCTTGTGA
>JAHPZR010029695.1:20000-25000 GCA_019787425.1 Platygyra sinensis | reverse complement strand
TCATACGCCGATGATCTTGATAAAGCACCTCACTCTGAGGCGTTTACACCATAGGTGTTATGCAAGCTGGAGATGTTCGCTACATTTACGTGGGATATTCCAAAGACATACGCCGTCGGCTGCAGCAGCACAAAAGTCAAACATTGGCGATTGATCAGTTTGTAAAAGACCAGTTCAGAAGTAACGGAGGAAAAGACTTACGATTCAAATGGGTAAAGGTGACAAATGCCAAATGCGCAGAAGGAAACTACCTGGAATGCATGCAAGGAAAACTCGGTTACTGGCCCGAGTATAACAAAAAGAAGGGAAACAAATGTGACTAAGTCACACTAAGAACTTATAGATTGTGCGCAAACCTGTAAGAAACCAAAACAACACTTTATTTAGACCATGTAGTGGTTAGTATTTCATCAGGTTTACAGTTCTATGGAGAACTTGCGAGAGTGATTCATTTTTTACAGTTATCACCCAGCTGTAAGGAGAGCTTGTGATAGTAATTCATTTTTGACAGTGATTCATTGTTTTTATTATATTACAAGCCTAATCTCAGACCTTTAAAATGAATTAGACACTTTGTTGCATTATTGAATGGCTAGCTCGTTGAGTAGGTAAGATAAACCGAAACCTGAGATGTGATTGGCTACCGGAGAAGGTAAGATGGCCGCTCGAGACTACTAGCCTTGCAGCGAGTGTGTATACCAAGAATACCACGAGAAAGCGTTGCATAACCATTTTATACGTACCATTTCATAGAAACTATACAGTGGCCAACACAATCCATGTGACAAAATGGTAGCATTCTTTGGGAAAGTTGGGTGTTACACAGTCGAATACACAACCACGTTTTAAGTTTAATTCTTATAGTTAGTATTTTAACTTAAAAAAAGGAATTCAGTTCAGTACTGAAGTCCAAAGGTCACTGAGCTAAAAGATCGCCTTTTACACTGTCCTACGACGATAACAAAATAAAAAATACATTTAAATCCACCAACTACTACTTGCCGGCTTTGCTTTTTTGACACTGCCCCCCCCCCCCCCCCCTGGATTTTTTTTTCAGAGAGATCCCCAAAAGTCTTGATCACACCAAGTACAGCAGCCCTCAGTTTTGTCTGGGACATATGCGGTTCACGTGGCCTGTGTCAACATGTGCTGCTGAACGTAGTTTAAGTGGCATTAACTTTACTGCTGATGCAACACCCCCAGGTTGTTTTCCTTCTGTTTTGAAAACATCCCTAAGAAAATACGCGCGCTGATTGAATAAAAATCTTGACTAGCACGAGCTGTTGACGCAATGATGGCACAAGCAAAGAGAATATACATTTTGATGATCAAAGTAAAGAAGTTGTTTCCCCTTTTTTCGTCACGGTGTTTTCTAAAACAAATAGAAAACGTGCTTTTCGTGTTTCTATAGACTTCCACTCGTGATTCTATAACTCATTTTAGTATATACTACACAAGTGAATCATACTTTCCTTGCACGCTGATTGGTTAGCTCGGAGGTGATCGATTAGCCAAGTACTATTCACCTCCACTTCGGTGAATAATTGTTTAGTACCAAATCAATGCGAGCGCCCTGATGGTGAATCAGCTATATATGGTTTATTGTGCCAGTAAACTCATGAAAAAATGGCACGTCTTCTTAGTTACAAGTTTCTACGGTTTAGAGACTGATAAACCACGGCGGATGTTGGTAGAACACGACAAGAATTCGTAGATCACGAGCCGCACATCCCATAGAAACTTGTGGTCTATTGCTTGAATACAAACACGGTACACGTTTTCTATTTCTTAATTATAATATACATGCAGATAGGACCCTGTGCGCGCTCAGATTGGTCAAAAACCCGTGTTTTAAATGAATAAAGATGTAAATTTTAAGCTCGGTAATGAAATGCGAAAAGTGAACTAATCAACATGACTCGAGCGACACATGTGATCGGTTCACTTTTCAACCCATATTTTATTTAACAATTAGAAAACAGCCCTAAGAAAGTACATGATCAAAGAGAAGAAGTTGGTTTCCTTCTTTTTGGAGCGGTGTTTTCTTAACTGTCATATATATAACATTTATCGAGTGTTCTCAAGGGAAGGGATTCTGCTCGGAAATCGGAAGCAGGGGGGGGGGGGGGGGGGGGGGTTAGCGCGCTTACCATTTGTCAGGATAAACCGATTGGGACGACCGTTGAATAATGGTAAGGGTTTTTCCAAAATCAGCAAACCAACGAATCGAAATGGCACTTACCATTTGCAATTCGATTTCCCGTAATTGTTTTCGGCTGATGATAGACCGGAAACTGGAAAGTTTAGCAAATGGTAAGGAAATTTCCGCCGTTCCGTTCCGAACGGAAAAATAGGACACCATGGGCGTTTTCCATTTACCCAAAAGATTCCTAAAATTCCCGGACCTTCGTTGGGAAATGCTTATCGGCGAAAGACGTGTTCCATTTGACACACTCGTCCCATTCATCCCAGGCTCCCTTCACCGTCCGATGTATTTCCCGCCAGTTGTATTTGGCGGGAAATACATCGGACGGTGAAGGGAGCCTGGGATGAATGGGACGAGTGTGTCAAATGGAACACGTCTTTCGCCGATAAGCATTTCCCAACGAAGGTCCGGGAATTTTAGGAATCTTTTGGTAAATGGAAAACGCCCATGGTGTCCTATTTTTCCGTTCGGAACGGAACGGCGGAAATTTCCTTACCATTTGCTAAACTTTCCAGTTTCCGGTCTATCATCAGCCGAAAACAATTACGGGAAATCGAATTGCAAATGGTAAGTGCCATTTCGATTCGTTGGTTTGCTGATTTTGGAAAAACCCTTACCATTATTCAACGGTCGTCCCAATCGGTTTATCCTGACAAATGGTAAGCGCGCTAACCCCCCCCCCCCCCCCCCCCCTGCTTCCGATTTCCGAGCAGAATCCCTTCCCTTGAGAACACTCGATAAATGTTATATATATGACAGTTAAGAAAACACCGCTCCAAAAAGAAGGAAACCAACTTCTTCTCTTTGATCATGTACTTTCTTAGGGCTGTTTTCTAATTGTTAAATAAAATATGGGTTGAAAAGTGAACCGATCACATGTGTCGCTCGAGTCATGTTGATTAGTTCACTTTTCGCATTTCATTACCGAGCTTAAAATTTACATCTTTATTCATTTAAAACACGGGTTTTTGACCAATCTGAGCGCGCACAGGGTCCTATCTGCATGTATATTATAATTAAGAAATAGAAAACGTGTACCGTGTTTGTATTCAAGCAATAGACCACAAGTTTCTATGGGATGTGCGGCTCGTGATCTACGAATTCTTGTCGTGTTCTACCAACATCCGCCGTGGTTTATCAGTCTCTAAACCGTAGAAACTTGTAACTAAGAAGACGTGCCATTTTTTCATGAGTTTACTGGCACAATAAACCATATATAGCTGATTCACCAGTCAGGGCGCTCGCATTGATTTGGTACTAAACAATTATTCACCGAAGTGGAGGTGAATAGTACTTGGCTAATCGATCACCTCCGAGCTAACCAATCAGCGTGCAAGGAAAGTATGATTCACTTGTGTAGTATATACTAAAATGAGTTATAGAATCACGAGTGGAAGTCTATAGAAACACGAAAAGCACGTTTTCTATTTGTTTTAGAAAACACCGTGACGAAAAAGGGGAAACAACTTCTTTACTTTGATCATCAAAATGTATATTCTCTTTGCTTGTGCCATCATTGCGTCAACAGCTCGTGCTAGTCAAGATTTTTATTCAATCAGCGCGCGTATTTTCTTAGGGATGTTTTCAAAACAGAAGGAAAACAACCTGGGGGTGTTGCATCAGCAGTAAAGTTAATGCCACTTAAACTACGTTCAGCAGCACATGTTGACACAGGCCACGTGAACCGCATATGTCCCAGACAAAACTGAGGGCTGCTGTACTTGGTGTGATCAAGACTTTTGGGGATCTCTCTGAAAAAAAATCCAGGGGGGGGGGGGGGGGGCAGTGTCAAAAAAGCAAAGCCGGCAAGTAGTAGTTGGTGGATTTAAATGTATTTTTTATTTTGTTATCGTCGTAGGACAGTGTAAAAGGCGATCTTTTAGCTCAGTGACCTTTGGACTTCAGTACTGAACTGAATTCCTTTTTTTAAGTTAAAATACTAACTATAAGAATTAAACTTAAAACGTGGTTGTGTATTCGACTGTGTAACACCCAACTTTCCCAAAGAATGCTACCATTTTGTCACATGGATTGTGTTGGCCACTGTATAGTTTCTATGAAATGGTACGTATAAAATGGTTATGCAACGCTTTCTCGTGGTATTCTTGGTATACACACTCGCTGCAAGGCTAGTAGTCTCGAGCGGCCATCTTACCTTCTCCGGTAGCCAATCACATCTCAGGTTTCGGTTTATCTTACCTACTCAACGAGCTAGCCATTCAATAATGCAACAAAGTGTCTAATTCATTTTAAAGGTCTGAGATTAGGCTTGTAATATAATAAAAACAATGAATCACTGTCAAAAATGAATTACTATCACAAGCTCTCCTTACAGCTGGGTGATAACTGTAAAAAATGAATCACTCTCGCAAGTTCTCCATAGAACTGTAAACCTGATGAAATACTAACCACTACATGGTCTAAATAAAGTGTTGTTTTGGTTTCTTACAGGTTTGCGCACAATCTATAAGTTCTTAGTGTGACTTAGTCACATTTGTTTCCCTTCTTTTTGTTATACTCGGGCCAGTAACCGAGTTTTCCTTGCATGCATTCCAGGTAGTTTCCTTCTGCGCATTTGGCATTTGTCACCTTTACCCATTTGAATCGTAAGTCTTTTCCTCCGTTACTTCTGAACTGGTCTTTTACAAACTGATCAATCGCCAATGTTTGACTTTTGTGCTGCTGCAGCCGACGGCGTATGTCTTTGGAATATCCCACGTAAATGTAGCGAACATCTCCAGCTTGCATAACACCTATGGTGTAAACGCCTCAGAGTGAGGTGCTTTATCAAGAT
>JAHPZR010029695.1:0-15000 GCA_019787425.1 Platygyra sinensis | reverse complement strand
ATGAATTACTGTCACAAGCTCTCCGTAGAGCTGGGTGATAAATGTAAAAAAAATTAATTACTCTAGAAAGCTCTCCTTAGAACGGTAAACCTGATGAAATACTAACCACTACATGGTCTAAATAAAGTGTTGTTTTGGTTTCTTACAGGTTTGCGCACAATCTATAAGTTCTTAGTGAGACTTAGTTACATTTGTTTCCCTTCTTTTTGTTATACTCCGGCCAGTAACCGAGTTTTCCTTGCATGCATTCCAGGTAGTTTCCTTCTGCACATTTGGCATTTGTCACCTTTACCCATTTGAATCGTAAGTCTTTTCCTCCATTACTTCTGAACTGGTCTTTTACAAACTGATCAATCGCCAATGTTTGACTTTTGTGCTGCTGCAGCCGACGGCGTATGTCTTTGGAATATCCCACGTAAATGTAGCGAACATCTCCAGCTTGCATAACACCTATGGTGTAAACGCCTTCAGAGTGAGGTGCTTTATCAAGATCATCGGCGTATGATCTCCATGCTCCACTGAGTAGGCTTCCACAAATACTTGAGTACATCTGAGGAATAGAAAACTTGCGTGTTAGTAACTGAAATGTAGTTAGCACCTCATGGTTTGTTTACAATAAATTACAAAGAAAGGTAAGACTAGGGTTGAACTAAGGGATATTTTTCTAGGCTCTTAGATGTTTCCAGATTTATATTTGTATATTCGGATTTGTAGCAGCTTACACTGAAAGGATATTCCGATTCTTAACCCGGCGTTTACAAACAAAGATAACTCTCCAGAAACACTCAATAGCATGGTTACCAAGCTGTTTTTTGCCACTTTCGACAAGGTGAAGCGAAACGCCGCCAAAAAAAAAGGTTATATAGAATCGATCTAGATGCCGCTACATGAAGGACATTTTAGCTGGACAGCAGACGAAGTTAATTGAACTTCCGATAGGAGTTGTCCGTACTGCAGCATATTCTTCCCTTAACGGTTAGGATTACGGCATGAACCATTATATGATTGACTGCCATGCTGTACCTGTAACAGAATGAGGCAACCAGCGACCGCCACCAATGCGCTGACTACTCTGAGGTCCGCCATTTTGGTTGAACCGCAAACTTAAAATTTCTAAGAAATCACACACTGTGACCATTTCTAAGAAAAGGAGACAAGAAAATCATACACTGTGACCATTTCTTATTGTTCCCGAGAATATAATAAGTATGAATGCAATGCAGAATGGTAAACCAATGGTTTGATTCATTAGTATTTTCTTAAATCTCGATACTTATAAATATAAGAAATATTACCTAATTTCCAAAGTGTGTGGTGAACTCAAAGGGAAGAAACCATCCCTAATTTGTAATGAGCATATTTTTTATAAGAGTGCGAACCATTTGAGTTTTGAGTCGTGGTTGGATGATTTGGTGTACTGTAGGAATAAATTTTGTATGAATTTTCCAGACCTTTCATGCACCGTAGTTATGAATTTTGTTTTGGTCTAGCAGGATACAGATTTGTTTACAAAATTAACCAAGACCCCCTCCTCAAAAATGAGATGGTCCATCCAAAACACACCTGGAGAAATTGCATCTATAACACAAGACTACACAAATGAAGATGTTTATAAGGAAAAAAATTCCTTTACTTTGCTCATAGACGCTTTCTGAGAGTTAAGAAAAAATATTCCATGCTGAAATTCAAATCAGCGAGAAAATGTTCACCGAGATCAGTAAGTGTGCTGTGAGAGAGGTGAGCTAAGTTTCTTGTATTAAATTCATCGTTTGTGTATTAGAACACCTTATTATTTGACAAACAGAACCAAATTATCGTCTGGTAGTTGTCAAATGTTCTCAGTCCATCACTCAACAGCACCTTTGGAGAGTTTGTAAGCTTGTCATGAAGCAGTCTGTGAGCAGCCAGGACTTCATACTAAGGAAACTGAAGATAAGATAACCTTTATTTAGGTGTCAAGGTATCTAGCCCTAGCAGACTAATTATAGAGGCACTTAACAAGAATCTGAAAATGCTAAAAAGTGAATATTTACAACTCTAAAATATTTGAAATTACGATACTTGGATAAGAAGAATTATTTACAACGCAGTCTATTCACCGTAAACTTTACATCAATTACTATTCTTAGTAAACTTTGTTTATCTCCCGACACCGAGGTGAACATAGCAAAATTCCAAAGAGGCGCTTCAAGGTTCGTGTACTTCAAGCTATATCTATGCAGCATCACAATGATTATTTAGTGATCAATTTAGCCTGAATTTCAGTCGTCTCCTCCGTCGAGTCGTACACTCAAATTAGACGGCTGCTTTTCAGACTATGACCGTGTTTCCGTGAAGACCGTCAGCCTCTCAGTCAAACAGCCTGTGCTTTAACTATATCTTGGGGACTTCATTGTATTTAAGACTCTCTCCTCCGCGACTTCCGTTCTCTTCAAAAGAGGAGCAAACAACAGGATCTAAAAATCGTAAAAACAAGCGCGTTTTTCGCGGCCCTGAAAGTTGTTGGTCGTTTTGGCTGGTCGTTCGATGGCTCCAAACAAGGACTGCTCGCATTCTTGGATCTGCCGTTGTATACAGTTCTACATAACTAATAATCTATCAGTGAAACATGATGAAATCCATTATCTCATGGTTGTTGGGATGTACCTAGAAAAGCGCCGGTAAAGGCAAGTCAATGCTCAATTTAAATTGAATTTTTGTACTCTGAAGTTCGACTTTTCAACAGCCAAAACAGAGAATCAATTTGAACTCGCTTAGTGTTTCTAAGAAATCAACCTTTGTGAACATTTCCTAGAAATAATAGATTAGAACAGGGCATTCTGTCAGAAGCAAGCAGTCATGAAATTAATGCAATCAGTCATCTACTTTGCAACCAATAAAATTTGAGATCATGCGATCCGGGTGTTTCTCTATTGGTTACAATTTGAATACTTGTCAATGAAGTGGAAAAAGGAAATAATATATGTAGAGATACAAACACCTTGAAAATGTCATTCGCGACTCAACCGTTCAAGCTCAGGTGAGTTATTATCAGTATGCTATTTTACACCATAACCATTAGTTTATTTGGGCGGGAAGAATACATTTACCGTAAGAAGGGAGGCAAATGAGGCTCTGGGACTGTAAAATGGCGTTATAGAAAACACCACTATATATTGTAGATCGATCTTTTGTTCGTTTTGATATCGTTTCTACTACCGGTCGAAATTTTAACCCCCTTTTCCTGTAGCTGTAATAAGCCAGTTGCAAATAATTGGGCGGGAAAATTGAATGGTGATGCCAAAAGTTGAATTGCACTGACACTGTTAAACTCATTTCTTCGATAAAGCTGGAGTAGATGAGTACATTTACAATATATATATGCAATCGAGCACTGAAGTCGAAATGAGCAATCAGGTGTGATTCTTTTAGACTAAGAGCGGAAATCTATGCAGTGGATTTCAACTGAGTAGGGCAATAAGGTGCATAAAGACCGTTATCTATACACTGCATGAGTTCCTTGATAAAGTGTTGTCAAAAAAGCGTCTAGAAAACTTGCCGGAAACATTTAACGATGCCAGTCAGTGTAGATTCAAACCTGAATCAACCATTAGGTGGACAGAGCCACATGAGTTGCTCTATTTACCTGGCACGAGCAACAGCTGTGATCGAGTTGCCTTAACCATGGCTCTTAACCTGCGTTCAGGCGTCTATTTTTTTTCAGCAAACGGGGAAGGGGGTTATTCCATTGCCGGCAAAATTACGCTGATTAGTATTTCCCTAATGTTTTAATTTCCTGTTGATTTTTGGGATTTGTTCCTGACGTTTAGTAGCCGAGTTTTCCCAAACAATCATATGGTCGGTATAATGAACTATCGACAAACTTCGATTGAAAAAACAAACAGCCTAATTACGTTTACACCTATTACAAAGCCTTCTTACAACCTAGTCCTTCGTGTTCTATACTGACCGTTCCTCCATAGGTGAACATTTAGAGGTTGAGGGAATTTCAAGGTATCAGACAGGCCTAAGTCGAGCTTTCCTTTCTTAGCAAGGTAAGTCAGTAGCGATGGTTTGTCGATCTCCCCGCTACGTCCCCCAGAGTTTGGAGTCCTCGTGCTGAAAACAGGATCAGATTTATTCGCTATTTTACAAAGAGCGATTCACAACTCGCCTCAAGAAGAAAGAAAATGAGCAGGCGCGGATCCAGGGGAGGTGAAATGGGTGAATTTTCACCCCCCTTTTTCTGAGCCCCCTTCTTCTTTTTTTTCTTATCCCTCAAATATTGAAATAGTATTTGATTTCTCTGGCGTTATTACAAAAATTCACCCCCCCCCCCCCCCCATTTCAAAATCCTGGATCCGCCCTTGATGAGATCTATCGTAAACTTACGATCACCCCTCGTACCGTGACCCTGAATAAGGCTTATTATTAAAAACTGGATCATTGGATAATGCAATTCGAGAGTTTTCATTGGCTAAGCCATCATGGTAAATGAGCCATTATAACAAGATCTACAAAAATGGCGAGCGTATGCGTGATTTTGGGCCTTTTTGTTATTATTGTAGTCTAGTTTTCTATATTTTGGGGCGTCAGTTTTTAATAAAACAATCCGTCATCTCATATCCAACGCGCGCTCATGGAATAATTGAAAAAACAAGCTCTGTCCAAATGCAATACTGTCAATCAATCTGTAGTCTGAGGGGAGTCTGAACTGGGCCGTTACACTGAGTTCGACTTGGGAAAACAAAAAAAAAACAATGTGGAGAAATTTAACACATCTAAGGATTTGAAGAAGTGTGGCCATTTCTCTGGAATTAAAAATAATTTAGAACTGGACATTCTACCAGAAGCAAGTAGACTTTAAAATATAACTTTGAGTTCAACTGAGGCTTAAGCGGTCTTTGATCAAAATTGAAATAGATGCTGTGAATTGTTAGAGCAAAAAATGATACGTGAAAAGCAAACTCGTCACCGCAATTTTCCCTTTTGAAACAAGGGATGCCATTTTCCCGACACAAATTTATCTCCACTATATTAAAGAAAAAGGAAAGTATGTATATAACTACCCGGTATTGAACCCCGAACCTCTGTTTCTTAACATCTCTTTTATATACCACTACACTACCAGGTTGATCCGCCAAATTTCCGCAAAAAAACAATAATAAAACGTGACTTTCTTAAATATTAATGATAGAGTTGCCCCGAACAACAAATTAAAGCTAACCGCAAGCAAACCAGTGTGAATATGAACAATTAAGCATTTGGTGAGTGCATTTTTAATTCCATCAATAATTTATAATTATATTGCCTAGGCCTAAACTAACGCAGATATAGTATCGTCCATTCTGAAAGGCTTGGTTACCAAGAATGGCATCGACCGTTAAAAATGGCATCGCTTGTTTACGAAGGGAAATGAGCCTCGTCACCAGTTTAACAGTCTTTTGGTTCCTTTCAGTTTGTAAATTTTACAATAAATAAAACGGATACGTGTGTGGTGAGTCATAACAGTTAATTTTCATGTGACGTCATCATTTTCTAAAATTACAAATTACCATTCCTACTGAAGTTTTAGTGTCATCGGATATAAGACCCTATCAAAACTTGACGTTTTGCCCAGAAGGGTGCCTTATTTTGTTATAGAGGATATTTGAATTTTCAAGTTTATGCGTTGCGTGACATGGCGGTAGGCGCCGGCGAAGGTCAAAAAAACAGTTATCGCCTACGTTTTTGCTAACTGAACAGTTCTTACACTAGAAGAAGTATTACTTTCAATGTACCAGAACTCTAGAGTAATAATTTTTCGTTTCAATGGCAAAGCTCAATGACAGATGTTTCTGTTGCTTTACGGCCGCGATGTTGCCAGAAGGGCACGAACATGGCGTCTCCATACAAAGCTCTATAAATTTAGGTGAAACTTTTTTCCGAATAACGCGGGAATGAAAAACTGCACAGACCTAAATCTCGGCGAAGTAGTTTGTCTATCAATCATCTATCATTCACCTGATTCTTGGCTTTATTTTATTGAATGGTTATGATTTTTATTTTCGATGGAAACCACCAATTGTCGGAGAGAATAAGGCAACGGTCAGTGTACAGAACGAGAAATTTCAACACCGTGCCTCGATCGTGCCTCGTGCCTCGTGCGGTATTGAAAATTTCGAGTTCATTGTTAGTGAACGAGTGCAGGTAAATCCCGATAATTCACGAGCAATGCAGAGTACGTTAACAGTTTTTTCATTCAAATTGAATACACTGCAAACAAAAATCATGAAACTTTGAGTCGGACGTATACAAAACATGGACCCGGGTGCATGGACCACCCCATGGACCCGGTACATCGACCACCCCTAATTTTCAAAAGGAAATCGCCCCTGTTAGTGTGAAAATTTACCGAAGGTCAGGGTATGAAAAGCACAGACTCGTATGTATTGCTTATGTCCTTGAGGGTTTGTCTCGTAATAGGTTGGGATCGCGCCCCATAAATGGGAAGACCACAAACTCGTTTTGAGATACAGAAGATCTAGAGCATTTCTACCCCCAATATTTTCATTCCAACATTTCCAAATTGCAACTCGATCGGGAGGACAGCCCCCCCCCCCCACCCCCTCGCTTATTATGCTCTATCGTGCATAAAAATGAGCCGATTCATTTAATAAACGAAGTTTACCCTGCGAACACAAATTTGTAATCAAGGTATATTGGATAGCTTGTAATTTTAATGGAACAGCACAGAATGTATTTAGTTTTCGTATTAAACGAAGCGTGACCTTGGGCGGGGTAGGTTGCCGTGTATCATAACTAGCTAACGTCAGCAATAAAATACGGGTCTGTGTTTTTCATACCCTGACCTCAGGTAAATTTTCATATTGACAGGGGCGATTTCCTTTTGAAAATTAGGGGTGGTCCATGGATCCCGATCCATAGTGTTTTTTATACGTCCCTTTGACTCAGTCGAAGCCATGGTGTAATAACAGTGGTGTGTTGAATTTACACCACGATAATGACGTCAAGGAGATTGTTTCGTCACAACCCAGTGTCACGTGGTACAAATCAACTAATCAGAAAATCGGATTTCGTACAGTGTATGAAAGTTGAATGATAAATATAGTTAAGTCAATGACACTGCGACAATGTCTTAGTGCGCATTATACTCGCGTGTCTCGTGTACTCCACGCCGAGAATACCCAAAAGCGCATGCGAACAGACTCCGCTGTGCAATTGAATGCGGCTGCAAATCCAATATGGCGGTCGGTTATGCCACCCTTGACAACGGCATTCAACCAGTTATTACTCCAAAACCAGAGCACAGATAAGCTCCAAAATTTGGGATTGTTCATAGATATGTCTGAAGATTAATTGAATTGAAAATGAAGGTAAGTTGTTTTTTAACCCCTGACCCGTTCGTACTACCTTAAAGTTTAGAAAAGCCTCGCTCTTTTGTAATGTATTCAGCAAAGCCATGCCAACAAACTCCTCATACAGAAAGAGTGTCTAACAATCTATTGATGCACGCTAACGATGTCAGCAAAGTAAACTTGACCTCGCTAAAGAGAGTTTCGTCGTACATCTGTTTCCATTGGCAATGTTCTAAAACAATTGAATACTGCTTTTAGCTACACATTATCGAGTTATGGTGCACTGACGCATGAATCAGTTGTTGAATAATTGCATAAGACCAGTATTAGACCAACTCGACTATGAAGGTCTGAGTATAGTCCACGTTTTGCAAACTCCATTACCATGCGTGTCAACATCACAGATTTCTCCTAGCAATAAAACGTTTTGTTGGTGGCAATATGAAACAAAATAACATAAGTCGATTCACCTAGCTTGAAGTCTTGGAAAACACAGGTTTGGCTGAGAAAAAAAGATTTTCAGATGAAATCTAGGCCTGAAAACTTTTTATACGCTATACTCAACCGATAGTACAGTAGAAAATGAGTTTTCTATTTTCATTTACTAGTTTTCAAATAATACCTCCACTCCAGTCACTCCCTGGGCTGTCTCCAGGTTAGGTGTCATTCTAAATGGAACCGCTTCTCAGGAACTCTCAGTCCTTTACCCTTCTCAAAGCACACATTGTAGTCAATATGCACAACCTGAAAGAATAAATAAAATTAAGTTGTCTAAGAATGTATCACTCATAACAATACAGTACAAAAAGGCATTTTCTTGAAAATGGCAGATGTAGAAATGATGACACCCAACAAATGACTGAGATAAACGAGTTATCTATTTCAATGTTCGTAGTATTCAAGAGCAACACTGGTTTTAGTAAGATTTGTTTTATCCAATAGAATTGTTACAATTTGTTATATTTCTGTTATCCAATATGTATCAAGGTTCAATCAGTGCATCACCATTTAAATGATCGTTTCCACAAGGGTATTTTCATTGAATCCGAGGTTATTTGTTACATCAGCGTTCTTTATTCTACAGTTGTACCACAACTCTTACCTCCCTGTGGTGAAATCCACCAGCATGTTATCCAGATGTCTGTCTCCAAGACCAATAATGTAACCTATCATAGACATGACTGCAGTGGATCGAGCATAACTCTGAGTCATCTGCCACCACTCTGCTGCACTGGTACTAGAACACCATAGCTCTCTGAAAACATCATCACAACAATGAACACGTAATCGATGACCATTACCAAGCCCTGCTTCATCTCTTATTCTCGCAGTCATGAATAATTCATCAAGTTTGAAGCAAGGGAATCGTGAGCGTAATGTTGTTTGGACATCTGGTCTTAATTAGCATAGATTTTTGACGATTTTATTTCTCCATTTTCTCCTTAGGTTTAGTTTCGATTGAGAAGATATATCAAACTCGAAACTCCGTGTTTAACGATAACTGCAGAAATTCTCGGGCGCTCATTGGCTAATTTTTTTTTTATCAATAAGCGGACAGACACAAGAATTTATAATTTATGCGATGCGTCAACGAACGAGAGCGGACCATTTGACAATTTGTTATCGTAAAAACAAATTGATGTCAGTTTTTAATGCGTATGTCCTGAAATTGCTATAAACTTCGCCATAACATTGTCAAAGTAGTCTGCGGATCTACAGCTACTTTGACAATGTTATGACGAAATTCATGATCAATAACAGGACAGACTCCTGACAAAATGACGTCAATTTGTTAATTTGACCACATTTCTAAAAGTTTGTAAAACAACTCCGCTTCGCTTCATATTTTAATTTTGTTCTCGGTGTTTGTAAATGTGGTTAAACATTGTTTGATATATTACTTCGATTTTAGAGTTAACCATTTCCTAATTTGTGGAGATTCTCAATCACAAGTTTAAATATCTGGTCGGAGTTTGCTGTTTCTGTTCATAGATTCATTTTTAATACTTTCGGAGGTTTTCAGACTTCGTCAAATTAAACCTTAATTAACCTTAATTATTATTCTATTGTACTGTTCTATTGTACTGTTCACTGAAAAACCCTTTTCGGGAGTGTTCATTAAAGTTGATTTGATTTGATTTGATTTAACCCTTTCCGGCCCGAGACCCACTTATAGATTTCACTCTAACGCCAGACGATTTTACTCGTCAAAGGGAGACCCCCTTGGCAGTAAGGGGTTAAAACAGAGCCCTTCCAGTAAACAAGGTAGTTATGTTACAACAACAGCGAGTGAGGATGATAACCATTCCTGCTATTGGTGGTAATCGTAGATTCTCGAGTATTGATAGGTTTGGTGTGTTAAAATAGCAATGCACTGTACTGTACAGCCATCATGGTTTATTTTGTTGAAGCACGCACCGTGCGAAAGGTCGTACACATTTCGTGAAGACATTGATAAATCTTAGCTGCAACATTTTTAATGCCACTAACACTTACTTCAACCTTTAAATACGCAACTTAATGCAACATTCTACGATAAGCTGCCTCAACACTCGAAAGAAAACACATGGACGAACATGGAGATGAGGGAGGGAAATTGATGTCCACAAATAGATAACCAAAAACTCATTTTTTCCCCAATTTCTCGATTGAAAATGCGTTCTCTCCAATTCAACGAAATAGTACTTGGCGGTTTGGGGACTTACTCAGCCAGCAAGTCATTGGGAGTTTCCTTCATGAGTTCCTCCAGAACATGTTTCATCACACTTAGAGGCCAATCTTTTCTGTTGGACAGGTCTGTGATACCCTGCTGACGCACAAAAGAGGTAATTGAAGACACCAGTTTTACAACAGATTATTACCAATAGCAAGAGATCAGGAACTTAACTATTCTCTTCTTTTTCAAACAAAACATTACGAATATGAAATATCACGAAATATTTCATACATCCAAATAAAAAGCAACAAACCAGGAAACATTTCAATTTAGTTTAAGACTTGAGCTGTACAATAGGAATTCATGAGGGACACTTTTTTCTTACCTTCTCTTTGAGGGCAGGAGTAATTTTGCTGTAGTAAAGTTCACTTGGTTTCATGGGTGGTGGTGGGGTTGATTTGCACCCTGAAATAGCAACAGAACACGATTTAAAAAGTTTTAAGACTTAAGACTCTAGAATGATCGCGATTTTTTTCGTGATCATGTGCTAAAATAACACTGCTGGCCCGGGTTGTTGGAAAGGTGGATAACGCTACCCACCAGATAAATCACTATCCAGTGAATAGCGATTTATCCGGTGAATAGCGTTATCCAGCCTTTGAAAAACTGGGCCCAGCCAAGTTAACTTTAAACAAAGTATGAGAATTTATTCTTATTTTTTGATGTTCGGACTAACTAACTTTTGTTGTAATAAGCACTTGTCTGTTGATGTTATGAATTTATGTTTTCACATTGAGGATACCTGTGAAGACTTCACCAGTGCGATGGCCATGGCTTCTCTTTGCTGCCACCGTTTGAATAAGGCAAACACAGGAACAGCGCCATCCACCCACTGAATAAGGCCTGACCGGGGACCAAAAGGTGTGACCGAGTAATGGCGAGCACAAAACTGAGGGGAATTGTGGCTGAAAAGTAGAATGACAAGAAGGTAAATACTGATAAAGAACTAAGATCCTTTCCATAAAGTTTCCGTGCTGAATTACATTCTGCAAAGAGTGCAAGAAGCTGTAGGCTTCAGCATGTAATTTCTTCAGTAACAATTTCCAAGAGGATTCTTGTGTTACCCCACCAGTTTGTTTTTGTAGCATATTTTTGCAACACTAGACAGTTTTCTAGAAAGTTACTGTAAAAGACTAGTGTTTCTTCCACCGGTCTTAAGATTTTATGGCTTAAAATAACAAAAACAAACATCGTTCACATGGAAGCTTATTACCACAACACCGACATTATTTGAAGTGAAACACGCATTTAAAACAACTTAGGCTGGGAGGTAGGTATTTCAAGGAAGTCACACACCAGTGAGCTACAGCAAGTTATTGGCAGTTAATAGCAGGAACCTTAGGCAGCCACGACGATGCTGACAACAATGTTGATTAGAAAAATAACAAAGTAAAATTTGCTCAGTAACGTTGTTTGGAGAAGACAACTGAGAATGCACGAAGACGACAGGTAATGCACATGCAAAGCATTTCTGCTGTTCGTTTTTCTTTTTGTTTGGAACTGTTCTTGTTGCCGTTGTCCTTGTAAATTTATTATGAATATTACTGTTTTCTGCGCTCAACTACGCCTACCATTACCTGTCAACTCTGGCAAACATGTTGTTACCGATGGAGAGGAACTGCATGATTCTTTCATCAAGATGGAGATCTTCAAGTCCTTTAAATGAATATGTGTACCTGAACAAAAGGAGAAAACAAACAGGACTAGTGCTTACCACAGTATCTCTGAAGAGTATAGCTATCAGTAGTAAGCAAACAGTGTCCAAAAAAAGAGAAAAGTAGGTAGGGACACATACCAATTCAGTATGACTGCACACAAGGTCAAATGCTGGGGAAGTGATACCTCATCGCCATATTTTAAAGCCCTGGCCAAACACCGGCAAGTAATCGCAAGTGGACGCAAGTTGAACTTCCGTAGAGACTTGCGTTGGGTGGCCAAACGGACTCCCAATTTTCCTCACAAGAACACGGTTTCTCAGTCTGATTTGTTGCTGGAGACGCGGTTGCCTAAAGGTCTCTACACAAGACTGACGAATCGAGCAGTCCGGGCTCGATCCAGGCTCGGGGATCAAAATTTATCATCTCGCGACGAAATAACTGCTGTCGCAGATATCGTCGATTTTATAATGATTATAGGACTACTATTCTGGCGACAATTCAAGGTAGATTATGTGATAAGAGCAGATTGGCTGATGGGAATGTTTATCCGCCTGTGGACAGGGGGCAGGGGCGGGTAACTCAGTTTCGCCACACATTGCGCGCTTCGAAAATCTCATTAACTTTTAATTTTTCTAGGCCTGAGGTGGGCTCCATGTATTCTTGATTCTCGTCCTTACCCTTAACCGCTTGTATGAAGAAAAACGCAACAATAATTACATGAAATTGTGACTTTATTTCAAGACAGCCTCGGGTAACATATGTTTGCATTATGAAACAAGCACAGCTCTTTGTTCAGTAAAGGTTAGCATGGTTGAGAATACTTTCCTTGCAAAAAGGGTCAAACTACGTCATCTAGCGGGACGCTCGAACCACTGAGGTACTGGAGACGCCATGGTGAGCAAGGGTGGCATGTGGGTCTAGAACCGTATCGTACGGTCACACAGCCGAATGATGACTTGGCACATACATGTATTGCGCAGTCAAATTGACGTATATCAAAGATGCAACCAATCACCTTCTAAAGTGAATATTAAATTACTCTTTACCAACGTAACAGTACTTTGTCGTAGCGGTGGGGCTCTTTTGCTGTTTTATATGTTTTATATGCATTCCATTCGCTAAACTTGCCACAAATTGTCAGTCTTTGAAGTTGAAATACATTTAGGAGTGACTGAATGCATTTCATGATTTGCTCCTGGCGGTGATGAGGGTGGATTTTTTTTTGTCATGCATGTAACGTTAACTTCCGTGATCAGGGATTTATGTTTGCGATTTTGTCTTAGTGTTATTGGCCAAAACTCCATGATAATCTCGCCACTCTATGAATTGAGTTTCTTTGGAAGAGAACACTCTTATGTTTCCGTTGAGCCAACGCGTCTCCCAGATTGTTTTATCAGTGCTTGTGGCTGTTTGATGATACAGAAAGAAGAGTACGAGCTCGCGTCCGCACGTATGGGGGAAAAATGCAATATTTTTTCCCTGGGAGTACCCTGTTAACAAGCACAGGAAGGGTAATCTCAGCGCTAGGATTAGTCAGTGAATCGCTACCGCCCGAGCAACTGGGGAGCTCGATATTCATTTCTATACAGAAGATTTAGAGCAACATCTGGCCATACAGATCAGTGGTCAACCGAATGTAAGAAAAAATTCAGAATTAATGAAATGTTCTCATGATGTCTATGATCCTTGCTCTCGAAGTGATCATGGTAGTTTTTTTTGCCACTTGCATTTATCAAGATTTAAAAGCACTGCGCGTTGTGGAAGAACTGGTTAACCATATTTTCCAGTCTCTCTCAGACTACCACGGGACATAATTCTTTCACTCTACATTTCGCAGAAACTTTGCACACTACTGATTGATTTCCTAGAACTCGTTAGACTGCGAGCGGTACGTACCTCCTCTGTGTGGGGAGGTTGGGCAGCCTTTTGGTCCCCGGTCAGGCCTTATTCAGTGGGTGGATGGCGCTGTTCCTGTGTTTGCCTTATTCAAACGGTGGCAGCAAAGAGAAGCCATGGCCATCGCACTGGTGAAGTCTTCACAGGTATCCTCAATGTGAAAACATAAATTCATAACATCAACAGACAAGTGCTTATTACAACAAAAGTTAGTTAGTCCGAACATCAAAAAATAAGAATAAATTCTCATACTTTGTTTAAAGTTAACTTGGCTGGGCCCAGTTTTTCAAAGGCTGGATAACGCTATTCACCGGATAAATCGCTATTCACTGGATAGTGATTTATCTGGTGGGTAGCGTTATCCACCTTTCCAACAACCCGGGCCAGCAGTGTTATTTTAGCACATGATCACGAAAAAAATCGCGATCATTCTAGAGTCTTAAGTCTTAAAACTTTTTAAATCGTGTTCTGTTGCTATTTCAGGGTGCAAATCAACCCACCACCACCCATGAAACCAAGTGAACTTTACTACAGCAAAATTACTCCTGCCCTCAAAGAGAAGGTAAGAAAAAAGTGTCCCTCATGAATTCCTATTGTACAGCTCAAGTCTTAAACTAAATTGAAATGTTTCCTGGTTTGTTGCTTTTTATTTGGATGTATGAAATATTTCGTGATATTTCATATTCGTAATGTTTTGTTTGAAAAAGAAGAGAATAGTTAAGTTCCTGATCTCTTGCTATTGGTAATAATCTGTTGTAAAACTGGTGTCTTCAATTACCTCTTTTGTGCGTCAGCAGGGTATCACAGACCTGTCCAACAGAAAAGATTGGCCTCTAAGTGTGATGAAACATGTTCTGGAGGAACTCATGAAGGAAACTCCCAATGACTTGCTGGCTGAGTAAGTCCCCAAACCGCCAAGTACTATTTCGTTGAATTGGAGAGAACGCATTTTCAATCGAGAAATTGGGGAAAAAATGAGTTTTTGGTTATCTATTTGTGGACATCAATTTCCCCCCTCATCTCCATGTTCGTCCATGTGTTTTCTTTCGAGTGTTGAGGCAGCTTATCGTAGAATGTTGCATTAAGTTGCGTATTTAAAGGTTGAAGTAAGTGTTAGTGGCATTAAAAATGTTGCAGCTAAGATTTATCAATGTCTTCACGAAATGTGTACGACCTTTCGCACGGTGCGTGCTTCAACAAAATAAACCATGATGGCTGTACAGTACAGTGCATTGCTATTTTAACACACCAAACCTATCAATACTCGAGAATCTACGATTACCACCAATAGCAGGAATGGTTATCATCCTCACTCGCTGTTGTTGTAACATAAACGTTTTTTAAACCCCTTTGGGGGGGGTGTTTTTTTTTTTTTACTGGAAGGGCTCTGTTT
>JAHPZR010029694.1:0-5000 GCA_019787425.1 Platygyra sinensis | reverse complement strand
GTTCTTAAATCTTGGAAATAGTGTTATCAATATGGCAATTTTTTTGTAATATTTGTAGGATTGCGATAGATCATCTGGTGAACTAAAGAATGAGAATGAAAACAAACATGCTTCTAAAAACAGTGATGATGACAGTAATGTAACAGCCACCTTGAGATTACTGCGTCTTCTTGTGAAACATGCTGGTGAGCTCCGTAGTGAACTGGAGGAGGGACTGGTGAATACTCCTACAAGACCTTGGAAAGGTATTTCACTGCATTTGTGAATAGCGCGTCAGTTTCATTTGAGTGTCGTAAAACGAAAACCAAACCAATTACTCGCCAGTTAGGCTACTCGTCCAATCTTGAACTGTGGTAAAAACAAAACGAAAAAGCAAAGTATTTACGTGACTACTTGATACTAAATTGGAATGTGCTCTAAGCACATCGCAAATAAATCAATGCTTCAATCTTCCAAATATCATTGTATTATAATTATATTATAATGCTGTAAGGTTCCTATAATCAGATTAAAGTCAATTGGTTCATTTTTTGTGCTCTCAACTCAAGTGGCCCATGGGCCTAAATGTTTGATTTTTTTCAGTTGGTAGAAAACTAATTCGGAATTGTCTTTGGAGGGAGTTTTGTGTTTAAGACTGCATTTAATTTGTAGAGAAAAGCTACATTTAGCAAAAGCTGTTTTCACTTGTGTCCATATATCAGATAAAATTTAATTTAAAAGTTTTGGATTTTTGGAGGGATGGAAACACAGCTTTTTATCCAATACAACATTTTCTTTAGAACCTAATATCCTGATCCACTGGTAGAAGTATTAGATGCTCTTTGAGTTCTAAATGACACTTCTTTTTTGTGCCCTGACAGACATAACTCCTCAGCTTTTCTCACGACTGAACCACCCAGAAAGCTATGTACGGCAGAGTGTCTCTGAGTTGCTGTGCCGTGTGGGTCAAGATGCACCACACCTGATAGTCTATCCTGCAGTGGTTGGGTGTTCTACGTCTCTTCCTAAGTACTTGCTGAACAAAGGCAAAGAAGGAGAGGGTAAGCATTTTTAAGGATTGATTCTTCTAATCTTACCCTATTCTGTAATCTGCAAGGCGTCAGTAGGAAAGGATCAAAACATCAATATCGTTATTGTTATTTTAGGTCTTCTTCCACTTCTTGTGTCAACTTCCACTGACTCAGCAGAAAATAGTCAAAATCAAGGCTGCCAACCCTGTGATGCCCAAGGCAGCAAGACAGAGAGTGATGCATTGACCAGTTGCTACCAGACCATCGTTGAATCTATCAGAACGCACAATCCTCAGCTAGTATCTGACCTGCAGGGTTTTATCATGGAGTTACGCAGGATCACTCTACTGTGGGAAGAGTTGTGGCATGGCTCACTTATGCAGACTCATCATGACGTAACGCGCCGGCAGCAACAGCTTGAGGACGAGATCAAGAGAGTCAATGGCAACCAGAATCTGACCAATCAGCAGAAGACGACACTTATCAGGGAGAAACATATTGCTATCATGAAACCCGTGAGTACTGTACAGTGTTTGGATTACTTTAAAGGCACCATGTCATACTGCAACCATGGACAAATTGTGTCAGAAAATACGCAAAGACGTGAAATCATAACTGTAACACGTATAGTGTCAGCAACCCCCTAATCCCCTCGTTCAATGTTGGAAAATGGTAAATTGCAAACTTGTATTAGATGAACTTAAGTGTTTTCTCAACAATGCACAGAGTGGTTGGGGATTAAATGTGTAGGTAATGAGATTTTACAACCCTTGTGACCAAGGTTGTAGTTTAAGACATCTCTATGGTGTAGAGAATTCTTGTCAGATAGGAAAAATCCTGAAAAAAATAACAATGGGGTCAAATCTCTCATAATGAACAACTATAGCATTGTAGGATTGGGTCTCTGTTCAATGGTGTGCAGTACTTTCATTGGATGTACTCTCTTTATACGACAGACCCAATAGTGCCTGTCTTAGAGATCGTTGACTGTAAATAGTTAACAAGCCAAAGGGTACACAAATACCCAAAATGTGATATAAAACCATAAAGGAATGAAACCAGCCAAGGTATGAGAATACTGAGATTAAATTCCGAAATTTTGCTTTTGCCAGGTTGTTTTTGCATTAGAACAGTTGAACAAAATAACCTGTCAAGAGACTGCCACACCTCGCGAGCAATGGTTCCAGATGAGCTACAGTGATGCTATTCAAGGAGCACTGGAAGCCTTACAGAGCCCTCCTGATCCTGCTGACCACAGATCTAGCTGGGAGCCATTTAAACAGGTAATTACAAGTTCTGTTATTTGTCTCCTTTTGTGATAATTCTTAAATTATGCTCGTCCAAAAAATTCACGTCGACAGGGCTGCCACAGGCCAGGAAATAGTCAAGAGAAAAAAAATGTCTATAAGGTCAGGGAAAAGTCGGAGAACTTTATTGAGTCGTGGAGAATTGGCATTAAAGAAATTTCAGGGGAAATTAAAATAATTTAATACGGCTGATATAATACCAGTTGAGGGTGGAAGAAAGATTTGGGGTCTCGAGATGTTAGTGATGTTTTTCCCTTGATGAAGATCAAAAATTTCATGAAAACGGGGATCAGTCCCTTTGATGAATGATGGGAGGCCATGTCTGACATTTTGCATTTGTCTGTTCAGAGAAAATTATTTCTTTTAGGGATGAGTCAGGGAATTTTGAGAAGTTTGTCTTGTTTTATTTTATGTTAACTAACCTGTTGTATCTTATGTTCTGTGCTTACAGCTATTACAAGCATTCCAGGCCAGATCTCAAAAGCGTTCAGCTTACACCCTTTACATGGATGAGATCAGCCCTTCACTTTCCAGTCTAAAAGCTTCTGCAGTCTACATGCCAGGCCAGACACATTTCAGTGGAAAGGTAAAGTTTTCCTTCCCTTGTACGTTTTTCATTTATAGTAAGATAATTTGGTTTTATCAACTGGGTTGATAGTGTGAATTGGTCACCGTAAAGAGATTCGGGATTTGGAAGCCGACGTTTCGAGCGTTAGCCCTTCGTCGGAGCGAATCGAAACGTCAGCTTCTGAATCTCTTTACAGTTGCCAATTCACATTATCAACCAGTTGATAAAACCAAATTATCTTGTAATAGTCCCCACTGACACAGCACCACAGTTTCTTTAGAAAGTTACTTCCTTTAGTCATTTATGATAATTTAGTAAATAGCCCAAAGAAAATAAGCCTGTCGATTGGTTTAAAATTGTGTTTCTATTAAACAATTAAATTGAGCGGTCCCCAATGCACACTGCAACGCTACTCACTATCTGTAACAGAATAGATAGTGCGTAGCGTAGTGTAATAGAAAGCTAGTAGATTTATACCAGAACTCGATAGAAACACAGAACTTGCACAATCTGTTGACATAATGAAGGGTGCGAGCAAAGAGAATTTGCATTTCGATAATCAAGTAATCAACTTGTCTTCCTCAGTTTTTCGTCATGGAATTTTGTAAAAGAAAAAGACATCATGTTCTCCGTGTAAAGAAACACTCGTGGAAAATACTTTAGAAACACCGGTTCATGTTCCTACAGCATTTCTCGTTCTCCCAAGGCTTCGACTTGTGTTTCTATAATTCAACAGAAACACGCGTACGAGAAACACGATAATTCAATAGAAACAAGTTTTCTATTTCTTAAATGAAAACTATGCTCTGATTTTCAACACTGCCCATCACTCTGGATTATTTGGCTTTGTTAATAGTGCAGAGGAATGTAAATGAGACTGACAGTGAAAAGGAACTTTTTAATTTTTGCTGGTTCACAATGAAAACTCTTTTTATTTTCTTTGTGTAGATTGTCACCATTGATTCTGTAATCAGAGAAGTCAACATTCTGCCAACCAAAACCAAGCCCAAGAAGCTGGTGTTTGTCGGATCTGATGGGCAGAGGTAAGAAAAAAGTTTTCTTTCTTTTCTCTGTTCGTCACTGTCATGGTGATGTCAAAGGAATTAACTTCCACCATAACATAAAGCAGGAGAACCTAGTCCATCATTTTTATTATTAACTAGAATATGCTAAAGTGTTGGCCAACCAGGGTTCAGTGTAGCCAGAAAAAGGTATGCCAGAGGCAATGTCCACGGTTGAATTCTCTTCCTAGTTATTTAGCACTGTTCAATTATTCCACCTAAAAGAAAAACAAAAAACACAATAAAACCGATAACAATGCTTCAGGTAAGTGTCTCGGTTTCTCCCATACTGGCTACTGCTCTACCAACACAGTATAACCTGTTAGCCAACACAGTGCCAACATGTCAACCAATAGTAATGTTTATCAAAATTCTTCACAAAATGTTTAGTAATGACATGTCTTGCTGTTGTTTTGATCAGATTCTGTCACATTACTTGCGGCAAAAAGTGTAGATTATCAAATCAAAATCTATTCCAAGAAGAAAATGACCGTTGCGTTTTTAAATTACGCTGTTGTAGTATAATGGACAAAACAAATTTGATGCGTTTTCAGAGTGACACCTCCGTTTTCATATTCCTCCACGTAGTGTGGTCTGGGCCTCAGTAAGCGATGTTGAATTTGAGTCAAACCAGATTTTGACCAAAACGTTTTAAGCACTGGCCAAACGGAGTCGCAAGTTGACGGAAGTTGAACACTTGGGTCTACTTGCGACTCCGCGGTCAGGCCTTGCGCGCACTTGCGTTGACTTGCGCTCACTTTTGTCGGGATAAAATTTGCACGCTAGTCAGAGCAAGTCAGTTTTCACCGTTTGGCCACCCAACCCAAGTCCACCCGAGTTGACTGACATCCATTAACCTATTATAAGCCAATGAAATAGAGGATAGTCTGCCTTAAATTGTTTTTTTTTTTTGCGACTTGCGTGTACTTGCGAGGAAAATTGCGAGTCCGTTTGGCCACCCAACGCAAGTCTCTACGCAAGTTCAACTTGCGTCCAATTGCGATTACTTGCCGGTGTTTGGCCAGGGCTTTAAAATATGGCGATGAGGTATCAC
>JAHPZR010029693.1:0-25308 GCA_019787425.1 Platygyra sinensis | reverse complement strand
TTTTTCAAGCCCTGATTGCTGTCAATGGAAGACTTTGTTGAAAGTTGCTTTTGTTTTTTGTCATGCAGAAAGCTGTGTTTAGTTTGGCTGGTGGAAGTCTTGGACAAAGCTATCAACACTGGTGTTCTTGTAGTCATCAGTAAATATGTGAGCTTGGATTCCTTAGCAGAAAGCATTTTGCCATCCTGTAAGTGCAGTTTTTTTTTTATTTAATTTAAACATATTTTCCATTGTTTGCCCCAATAGCACCTAGGCTAATACAATAATCAGGCGAAAAAACAGGTAGCCACAAACAGCACACAAAGTTACAACAAGTGTAGTGCAGTTATCAATCAGTTAAACAGTTCTTTTCCCGGTTAAAATTGTTCTACTTGGACAATAGTTGAAAGGATGAGCTTCTTTTTGCACTAACTCAATTCTTTAAATATGTAGAAAAACAGTGAATGTTATGAGCTGTTCACATAAAGGGTTGTTAGCAAATTGGGATCAAGATTTTATTTTATGTGTATTTTAATTTGTACGTAAAGCCTGCATTTGAACTTAGTGGATTTTTCTTATCAACTCCTTGGGTGGGAATGTATTCCAATATGGCAAGGTTTTTCCCCAGCGTTTAATTCAGCAAATATACAGACTTTTAAACCTCAGTGTTGGCAAGAGACTGAGAGTTAGAATGCAACAATGCAATACAACTACCCCATCCAGGGCTCCAATTCAACCTCAATATGTCACCATGCTTCCCACTGTTTAGAGCATATAGTTAAGATGAACTGACTCTAAGCAGCTATCAAAATTTGCATTGTTTTATAATTAGTCAGATAAAGCTTCAAAAAGCAATTAACATTTTGTGGTTATAAAGTATTAGAAAGTTGATGTCAGTTTGATCCCAAGAAGGTTTGATGATCTTTGTCAATCTTTCAACAGCATTTGACCATAATCCCACCATATCATTGGAAGTTTCTCTTTGCCTGAATATTTTAGTTGATTTGAGAGTCCTATCGACCAAATGCCTGAGAAAGTAAGTCCTTTCACTGTTTGTTTTTGAACACATTTCACAGCCTTGTCAGTTAACATGTGTATTGTCAAGAAAGAGAAAATGGTTAAGGTGCCACTTAGTAAGATAATTATTATTCCCTGTGCTATGTTAGATTCCTCGAGGATTGTGCTGTCCGTCTGATGGATGTGAATAAAGAAGTCTGCAAAAGTTACCAACAGCTCATCAAAGCTTTACCAACAGATATTTTAACAAGGTTAGTAACATCCTTAGTGGTACAGGATACATGTGTTAGTTGCGATAGCATTATTACTTTATAGCATTATTTTTGCCACACCTAGAATTAAAGGTGGGAAAATATGAGATACAAAAACCCTCATCTTGTCAAGGAAGAGTCATGCTCTACTTTTTGCAACAACTTTCTTCAACCGGCAACAAATGTTTTTGTTTTGCAACACATTGATCACTGAAGTTGAGAAACGCGAAACATCAACCCAAAGCTTGCAATGAACCAATTTTGTGTGACAAGTTGAGGGTTTTTGTATGTCTTATTTCGCGGCTTTAAGATTTGCTAATGTTTTGGTGCTTGTGAATCGCAGTTCCATAAGCCAGAGCCTGTTTGAATCAAGAACTAGTCAAGCCAGAGGAAGTGTAGATGTTGGCAAGCCCTTGATCACCAACTGCAGTGATGTGTGGTTGGCTCGTAAAGGTCATGCAGTCAAGCCACCATCTGGCTCTTTCCATTCTCATGATTTTCAAATGGTGATGGGATTTATCCTGTCAGGTGTTTTACCTAGGTGAGTATCACTAGATGTGCATCTCTTTCTCTTTGACAACACCACTGTTACTTGGTACTAGTCTTTCTATTTTTAACAAAGCTGCCAGACTCTCAGATATTGTGCTACAGTGTATTTATTTTTATTAACTTTGAGCTTTCAAAGGTGAACTAATCCCCGTAGCAATTCACGAAGCTGATGTTTCAAGGATAAGCCCTTTATTACAGGTCACAAAGATCTGGCAGAGGGCTAATGCTTGAAACATCAGTTCCACAAACTCTCTATGGCATTTAATCTACCTTTATGAGACTTCAAGTTGCTTCCCAACTAAAACTTTCACTTGTCTGCTGAAGCAGCACTATAGTTTCTTTACTAACTAACAATTTTGCCAAACTCTGAGCACTGTTTAACCTTGCTGCTATCGCAGTATTAAGTCTCGTTTGTTGTCATAGATATCAATAGTTGATTTAATCTGAGTATGATACCAACACGTTGTGATTGAATTTGTGTCTCCTTGCAGCAAAGAGCCAAATGTCGACTGGTTGTTAAGGCTATTCCACAGTTGCAACAGAGTTCAGAAGTATGCAGAAACCGAGATGGTTCAGGTATGTCTTATGTAAAAAAAAATTCACTCAGGGAATGAAATGTTTTACATCTGTTTTAAACTTTTCTTTTATGCTCTGTTTTCAACCTTTTCTATTTGAACAAGAGAGTGTTTCTGCTGAGAAACTATCGGCTGATAGTTGCCCAGCGGAAATTTGTTGTTCTTAAAACAGATATTTGCCCAAGAAGTGAAGCTTCGAGGACAAATATGCTAGTTTTACGAACATCAAATTTCGAAGAAGCAGCTATCAAAAAACCCACGTAATAACATTTCAATTGTTTATTTTCTTCAAGCCCACTTGTTTACAGAAAATTTTTCATGGATGAGTAATATCCATCTGGGTATTTTCTGTGAACAGGTACCATGGGCTGGTAGTGTCTCTGCAGATGATCACTTTATCACACCATGTGATAAATTTAAACCATTAAGAATCAGAGAACATTTAATGGTGAACCATAATGGCAGACATTCGTTCTGATGAAGGTTTGTATTCCAGTTTAACAGGTGTGAATCACTGCTTTGGTTTTGGGCCACATGGGAAGCTGCGCAGTTCTGCATTTTATCGCGTCTGCGTACTCCACTTGGAAGAGCTCAGGAAACTTTTCAGGCGATAGAAGGTAAAGCTTATTGCTATCTTCATACAGTGTTTTTGGCTATTTTAGAATTAAAAGTTAATTGATCATTGTTTTGGGGATCTGCTGTAGGTTTGTTCAGCAGTTTTCTCCCTAATTCTCCTTTTTCTCCGGGTTTTATGGGAGGCGTGGTGGTCTCATGGTTAGTGCGCTCGTCTCCGGATCGAGCGGTCCAGGTTCGAGTCCTGGCCTGGGACATTGTGTTGTGTTCTTGGGCAAGACACTTTACTCTCACAGTGCCTCTCTCCACCCAGGTGTATAAATGGGTACCAGCAAATTTAATGCTGGGGGGTAACCCTGCGATGGACTAGCATCCCATCCAGGGGGGAGTAGAAATACTCCCAGTTGCTTCATGCTAAGGAAACCGGCCTGATGGGCCACTTGGCTCGTATGCAGACTTTACCTTTACCTCTCCTTTTTATCTTTATTGCCCTGTTCTGGCCATTGTGTATGTCATTCTCTTCAGTTCAAGGCAACCTAATTTTGTTTACCTGCATGCTCCTTTTCCAGGTGTTCCTTAACTGCCCTTCGTTCTTTTTCACTGAGACAAACATTTCTTGACTCTCTTATATGATAGTGGAATTAAGTCTTAAAAATGCAGGTCCTTACTTTGTGATCCTTAGCATAGAGGTTGATTTGTAACTTGCCGTAATTTGTATTCCTGAGTGAATTAGAAGAGGCAAACCAAGAACAGTGTTAGCTTCAAACTTGATTTCTTTTCAGGTGCTCTGCAGAAGTTTGTGATGGATGCAAATGGAGAGGAAGAAGAAAGCAAACCTAAGCATGAAGAGCCAGGAGCCAAGGAGGAGGAGGGAAATGAAACAGGTATAATAGATTTAAAGTTCATTTTTCATTTTAATTTTTTTATGTGGCTAAATATAATTTAGGCAAAGTTAGACTTGAAGGAATGCAGTCAGCAGTTTCACATTTCACGGTACGTGACCTGCGGGGCGGCCCGTTGGAGATTTGCAGGTTCCCGCTTCCAGGGTTGCCATGGATACCTCCCCTCTGGCTTACGGCTTCTGCTCCCCGCTAACCTTTTAGGCACCAGTTCCCAAGCTCATCTATTTGTGATGAGTTTAACATGCAAATGCTCTTGTATCTTTAGAGGGTTCGCTTCCTTGTGTAGGGCTGTCAAAAGGAGCTGTAACTTGACCCTTGACACCTGCTATGGCTGAGTACGTTTGATGGATCCGTGATGTTACTGGAGAACTTGTCTATAGTTGATACAGTTACATGTATATTCTATATAATATTATTCTTTTCAGTAGCATTGCAACTTGTCTCTAGTTTTATTATGTACATAATTTAGCACATTCATCTCTTGTATAAGTATTGTATTTTGTTGTCTTTGTGTTCTCGAAGATATTAGCTAATTTTGGCCACTTCAAAGAAAATCCAGAGGAAATAAAATATAATTTATGTATGTAAGCAGCTGCTGATTTTCAAACCTGGCACCAGTCATCCATGTGGCCTAAATTCTGCTTTCCATTTCCTTTAGGCCCAGTGCATGTACTGTAACTTTTTAATTTCAATTTCATATCCATGGCATATACAAAATGTTGTACTGATTTTAATGAACATGGTTTTCCACTGATGAAGAGCCAAGCCTGAGATGTCTGAAAACATTACCCGAAATATGGCACTTTTGTTCCTGATTATTCTTACTGAACACTTTCATGCAAGGCTGGACATTTTTCCGAAAATTTTTTGTTATTGATTGTATGTAATTCATGTACTGATATTCAGTTCAAAGGGTACCAAGTTTCTCACAGGTGTGAAAATCAAGGCTACAGCAACTTAATGGCAGCCGGTTTATGTTGAGTGTAGTACAGACTACCTTACATGGTGCTTGGAAAACGTAGCTTGATTTTGTAAGAACACTTTGTTATTTTGTCTTTATTTAGCAGTTGCTGAATCCAAACCTTATGTCAACCACCTCCAGTCTGTTTTGCTGCTACAGTTCATAGAAAACCTTGAAAAGCTCATGTACAATGGCTATGAAGGATGTGTAGTAGGGCTACCCTCCCCACCCAAGGTACAGTTGAGGGGCTATCCCATTACTGGTTTATATGGTATTTCATGGTTTGTGCATCTTGAAAAATAAAAATAAATGAAGCCTCAGAGCAAAGCCTGGCCCATAGCTGCCGGAGCTTATCCTGGTTTCTGTAGCATGAAGCGGCTGGAAGTATTTCTACTTCCCCTGGACAGGATGCAAGTCAATTGCAGGTCACTCCCCCGCAATTTTGTCAGGTTTCACCAACAATTAGCCAGTACCCATTTATACACCTGGGTGGAGAGAGGCACTGTAAGAGTTAAGTGTCTTGCCCAAGAACGCAACACAATGTCCCCGGCCAGGGCTCGAACCCGGACGGCTCGCTCCGAAGTCGAGTGCACTAACGATGAGGCCACTGCACCTCCCACAGCATCTCGAAAAGTTTAGCCTAAATTTTTCCAAGGTTGTCATTGTAATCCATGTTCATCTTTTCCATGCCTTAACCACCCTTTCAGTCTGTACGGGTATTTTTCCGCACAAATCGAAGCACATGTATTGAGTGGCTTACTAGAGTGCGTAAACCAGTGATGAGTGTGGGTTTGGTGTGTGGCTGTCCAGCAGCAACAGTCTGGCATGGATTTCAAATGCTGCAAGAAATGAAGACTGCAGGAAATACTCAGGTACATGACTTTAATATTATTTTCATTTGTCTAATATATTAATAATGGTAATAAGCCTCAATTCAATTCAGTTTGTAATCATACAAGCGGTTAACAAAATGGGACAATCGCAAAGCATAACTTGGATTTGTTTAATCACAACTAAATGCTTCAGATACTTGTAGCCATCTAGGAGGCAATGGATATTAAGAAACTTTTCTACTGGGCCTGGTTTCTCAAATAATGGATAGCACCACCCATGTGGCTCTGGTTGCTCAAAGCTGGCTTTTCACAAAATTTTGGGAATCCACATGATGCCCTACTTTTGCAATAAAGTTGTTTTATTTTTCACATGTTGCTTTATAAATTGTTCGTTTGAGCAGACCCTGTAGCACATTTTGGATGCCCACCTTTCAAATCCCGGATAATGCTTTCTGCTAAATAAATCAGTATCCACTGAATAAGTCCTGATAAAGCACACACTGCGTTATTTACTGGTTACTGAATTATTGACGGATAATATTATCCACCCTTTAAAGCTAAAAGTGTGAAATGGTTCTCGAGTTTCAATTTGTTTGTTGATGATGCTGTTATTGTAATGCAGGGGGGGAAAATTCATTAATAAGCTTTAGATCATATCATATTTAGGGCAAAAAGGTCTGCATTTCTTGAACAAACATTTTGCGGAAATATTTGCACTTAAGATGGTCAATATGCTATCATTTCATTACAGGGTGAAGAGTTTGACAGTGCTGTATTACTGACAGCTCAAGCTTTGTGTGAACTGAGAAGTGCTCATGCTATCACTGGTTTAGTGGCCTGGTGTGAACAGGTCTCTGGTCAGAAGTTCTCTTGGATGAATGGAACAATAATGAAAGCTAAGGGATGGTAAGTTTAGGCTTGAGAAGTGTTAGGTTGGGAAAACCAAGGGCATCCTCAGGTTGCGTATAATAGCCCAATTCCGATACATGTATATTGAAATTCTGACTTGACTTGGCTCCGAGGCTAAATAAAACAAAAGAAATCACATTGAGGTTAAGCGATGAATAATTAATTTCTTTTGTTTCATTCCTCTAAGCCTTGGAGCCATGTTAGAATTTTAATATGTCGAAATTCGCCTATTTAAGATCCCTTTTTTGGGCCATTTTCATACAAGGCAATATATTCATGTGAGAGGAGGTTGGTTAATGAATGGTACGGTCTGTCTATTCAGCCTGTTAAGTCATGTACATATTCTGTTACATAGCAATTTCATGTGGGACATGTAAATGATAAACTTAGTGTCTTAACCTGTCAGATTAACTTAACACATGCAGAAAATTCAATTTCTTTTAAGGTATGAGTCCTCAGCAACAGAAAACAAGTCAGCTGTAGAAGAGGTGTTGAACAAAGAGAAAAGCCACCAAGAAGAAAGAAAGACAACTGATGCACCTCCACCATGTACTGCTGTGACAGCATTCCTTGTTACTGAGGTAATGTTGAAAAAGAGCAAGATTCTTTAGTATGAGAGTGACTTAAAAACGGCAACCATTTACACATTCTGAATTTTAAGGAGGGGAAATTTCCTCCCCTATTTCTCCCAAACCAATTGGCATCTCAGAAGTTTTAAGGCGATTTGGCATGATATGGACATATCGCACAAGAAGAATTTGTTCTGTCCAGTTTCCTTCCTGCTTTTCTTCAACTGCATCAAAAAGATGTTGGATAGCTATCGATTAATTAACACAAAAGTTTATGTAGTGGCAGTGATTTGAATAACTGCTAAACAAACCACTTTTTGAGGGATTATATAAGGTGATAAACATCAAAAAGAAAAAGTGATTATTAACCTAGCATATAATTAACAATTAATTCACGAGTGCATGTTGGATGTGAGATGATAGTCAATAAGGCGTGTAGCACCAAGTTGGCTATAATCTTGGAATAATTGTTTTTATTTAAACAATGCCCCCAAACTATAGAAAACTTAAAGTAAAATAAAGAGAAACCGCCCCCTAAAATGAATGTACACTTACCATGTTTATAGAGCATTGGGTAATTGCTCATATACCATAATGGCTAAGCTAATAAAACTCTTTTTTATTAATAATAAAGGTTATAAATTACAAGGTTTTGTTTTAGCAAAGAAAAATGATAACTTTGCAGTTAGTAGCACAGGATAACAGGATTCTATTCATGAAAACACTCCTCATCAGATGTTTGACATGATTTCTTCCTCACAGGTTGCAGACTGTTACATGAAGTTATCATCTTGGAATGAGGTAGCAGAGTGGCAGAAGCATGTCAATAACCTGAGAAAACAATGTTCAGGCACAGAAGTACAGCATTCACTAATGGCAAATGTTGATATGAATTACGTCAAGTAAGCTTTTTTTCATATGATTTTCTTTACATTTTGTGATTCTTTATTTCATTATGAGCTCAAGATTTATATGAGGTTATAGTTAATGAGGGTCAGGGCTGAATCAGTTGTCACCTCATAGAAATCGAGAGTGAATATAATTTAATTGCGTTCCACGAAGTGGAACGCAAACCTAATTTTGTTGCGTGACTATGGAGAGTTAGTTGCCCTGTGTAAGGTTATAGGCTGGAAAATCCACATTCTTGTAAGCGTACAAAAATGGCCACCCCGCTTAATTTTTGCAGGGGCGTGTCACGGCATAGTTATTAACTATGTCACGGCCATTAAACTGGTACTGTATATAAGTGAGACATGTGACGAACATGTGAGCACGTGAGCAGGCAATGTAGACTTTGGTCCTTCTTTCGATGTGCTCCTGATATCATTCTTTTACCGTGGAATTTTGAGGCTGAGTAGTATTATATTCAATAGTCCTTTCCAGTATGATGTTATTTAAACGTTCGTTCGAGCTCATGATGAGCTTGTGTATTTTATATGTTCACAAACACGATCGCCTAGGCTTTGGGCTGTTCACTGGAAACAGCTGTATTAAATCCCCGGGCTGTATTTGATTGCATTTGGGGATTTAGTTCCAATTGCGACAGAAAAGGTCAGTAGTATCCGGTCGAATATTATTTGGAATCAGTGGAAGAGTACTCTGAAGGAAAGATCCATAAGAGTGAACCTGAACCAGGGAACGGAAATGTAAATACTGTGTACTTTGTTAATCAGGTCAGGGGAAATACTCAAATCAGTCACACGGAGTTTGTTTATGCGATCAACGAGCACGCGATTGCAAATGGTCACTCAGTTATATTTGAGCTTCCTGCTTAGAATAATGTTCGAAAAAAAATATACTTTTACAAATTAGCTTTTGCACTTAAATATTACAAGTCAATGTGACAATATTTAGCACGAAATTTGAAAGCTGATGTAAATTTTTTAGTCCTATTAAACTTGTGAGTCTACGGAAACTGGTGCCGTCACGCAACGCAGTCTTCAATCAGACTGGCATGGACTTTGTCATTGAAATATCTTTCTTTAAAACCCCGGTTGTTGATGAAAAAAGGTTGGTTTTTAGAGGTTGAGAGTCAGCTAGGGAAATCTTTTAAGGTATCTGTATAAACATTTATACAGCGTCGAACGCACTCTCATAATCTTTGATTACTACTAGTAAATAGATTATATTATTTCGGTAGAATTCTAACCAAAATTCCATCAATTAATGATTTTAATTACTCTTTTACGTATTAAGAACTATTAAACTTCCCACTGTAGAAAAATCTTGCACAGATTGAATTGTTATTTGAAACTTAAATAGCACTCATCAGTTACCTATGAACTGTGTTAATTATCCTTTAAGGTTTCTTTTGAAACGTAGGGGAAACAAGTAAATGGTGCTATTTTGTTAACAACCTCTAGCCCACAGTACATGAATGGCTTATAGTTTATGATGGCTCAGCCAATCAGATTGCCACATTTGCGATATTATATCACCAGTATTCAATGTAATCCAGATAGAACACTACCACAGTTTTATTTGTGAGATGTAACCTTATTTCTCAGAGCTTTGAGCAAATTTGAGGAATGTGACTTCATATCAGTGCGGAACCACCTTAGATTGATCCCTGGAGCAGCACTGAACTCGCTGACTGAGAATCTGACCAAGTCTGCATGGTCTGTGAAGCTGAATCATCCGGACACAACATTTACTCCAGTCTGGGCTCCTTACAAGATTGAGCAGACAGCTGAACTATCCTTGATTCAGGCTCAGACACTGTTCTTTACGTCAGGAAATTTGAAAGCCAAGACAAAAGACAACAATGCAAAAGATCAGAAGATCATGTGAGTGTTTATAGTATTATATCAAACAGAAAACACCATGTTTGACCACATTTCCAAACATCGAGAAGAGAGTTGAAAATACGACGTTTAGGAAGTATTTTTGACAGATTTCAAGGTAATTTACATATACGGTAAAAATTTTGGGTAATACTGTCACGAGAGTGTGATAAATCTTCTCAGTTGAAACTAAAACTAAGGGAAAATGGTGAAATGAAATTATAATCTATGCTTAATGAGATGCAATACCCAAACTCCATAAATGAGTTGAAGAATAGACATATCCAGGTTTTTAAAGTGCCCATATCATCAAAATTTATATTTTCTTATCTGATTCTATATATCACCCAATGAACTTCTGCGAAAGAAAAATGTGATTTGGATAAAATGCAATCTTTTTCAGAAGTTTTAAAAACGTTCAAATTTGCCGCCATTTTAGTCCACCATTCGCACCAGTGTTCCCCTTGTTTGGAATGAGTTGTGACGTAGATTAAGGAACATGTGACTTCAGGCTGACTTATTTTGCTTGTTTTACCTCTGTAAATTAAACTTAGCAGTTCATACCAAATGCTGGAAAGGAGCATTTGCATGGACTAAGAAGCTAAATTTGCAGAGGTAAAACAAGCGAGATAAGTCAAGCCTGAAGTCACATGTTCCTTAATCTACATCACAAATCTGAGTACATCAATGATGTGATCAGCAGCATGGGTGGACCGCAATAAAATAGGATTTTCAGGTTTTTAAAACTTCATAGAAAAATCGCTTTTTATCCAAATTGAAAATTTTTTTCACCAAAGTTCATTGCATGGAATATAGGATCGATGGGAAAATAAAAATTTTGACGATTTGGGCACTTTAAGTACTTTTCTAATGCCATTCCAGTCATGCACTGTAGCTTTTGACGCAGTTGTTCAATAACTGCAGCACTATGACCACATGTTACTTGACTCTGAATGGAAATTTCTGTTATCAATCCAAAGACATAATGATAATAGTCTCTAAGAAATGATGAGTTCTGCAGAACTGTTAAGCAACATAGTTTATCTTCGTTGTCTATTCGGTTGTGAGCATCTTTGAATAGCTGCAGTGTGATGTTATTTATTTTGACAGGAAAACTCGTGGTTCAACAAAGATTTGTTCCTCCAACTGGATTATGTACAGTTAACAAGTTTTGCCTTTTGACATTTTCTCACTTTATTTTCTTTACAGTCAAGCCATCAAGGAATGCATCCATCATGCCACATCACTGTCTGAAGGAGTGCTTAGAGTGGGAACACTGGGTTGGCCATTGGAAGTTTCTGCCTCTCACATGACTCAGCTGCAGTTTGCTACTACTTTAGAGAATATCTTGGAGACAGCCCTTCATCAGGTATATCTGTGGTAATGTAGCTGGTATTTTTTGTCAGAGCTTACCACCTGAAATGTTATCTGGCACAATTCCCCGCCAAGGGGCAGGGAACTGAAGAGGAAAATGTTATCTTTGAGAAAAGGAAACATTGAGGGCTGGATCACTAGGTTGCGGCTGTTGTGTTGTCTGTGTCTGTCTGTTTTGTGTCATTCATATATTGTTAGCATGCCTGTCAACTTTCACTCTCATGTTTGCCTTCTATCTGTCTTGTGTTTTCTCTCTTATGTCTACTTCTTGACATCTGTCTAACTAAAAGCTTGTGTGTTTGTTGCACTCATCTTTACTTCTAACTTTGGGGTGGTTAGTAGCTAGTTTGTTGTAGTCTCCTTGTAAAGGTCAATAATGTCACTGTGACTTTTAGAGCTTTAGCTGCTGGCTTCATGAACATGTCAGATGTGACAAAGTTGTACTGTCTTAATCAAAGTACAAGATCTCCTAACCCATTCCTGGATTTTTTTTTTTCTTTTTAGGAGGATGTATCTCCATCATTTCTTCAAGGAAATGGAACTTTCACTATAAATCACACCCAGCATGACTGTGCAGTTCTGATCAAGGCCTTAAGGTTTTGCGCAAACCTTCATTATGTTGCCTCTTCAATGGGAAAATATCAGGATCTTATGAAGAGTGAACTGGTCTCATTACAGTTGGCAGCAGCGAAACTTGCACGAAAGCATCACAACTATAATCTTGCACAAAGGCTTTTAGTGAAACAAGTTTCTTTGCTTGGAAATCCAGTGAAGATTCTGCAAGATTCAAACTGCAGTAAGAAACAATTTCTTGAACCATTAATGGAAAGCTTGAATGATCCATCTTTGGCCTCAGCAAAACCAGTTGATGTGATGGAAATACAGAGAGAATGTTCAAAGTTAGCTTTTGCATTAGGCCACACTTCAGAAGCTGTATATTTTCTCTCTGACAGCATTGTTCAGTATTCGAACTTGGGTGATATTGACTCAAACGTTGGTGTTGTAAACTCAAGATCACTGCTCGCTCTTGCCAAATGGCTGCTTAATGACAGAAAACTGTTGACTGCAGTCACTAAAATAAACGGAAATGGTCTTGCTGTAGCAACAAAAATCAGTTCACTGTGTGAGTTGGAGGCCAATTACGTGAGCCTTGGCCACAGCACCCTTATCCCAGCACAGGATGAATCAACAGAGAGCTATTTGAATTCTACTTCTGTTCCAAGTGTGGCCTGTGGAGTGACTGATGCCGAGTCTGTTTGTGGCCAGCTTCTACACTTGGCTACCATGCAAGCACCAGACTTGGGCAAGGTCTGGTTTAATTTGGCTGGATGGTGCTATCGATGGGGAAGAAAAACGGTTGAACAGGCTAGGTGTGTATTGAGACATAGACTTGTTAAGGGCGTTGACGTTAATTGTTTCAGCGCATCCTTACTGCTCATGCTAATTCACATGCCACGTCATGCATGAGTGCTCATGCTAAGTAATAAAATAAACAAATGATAGAGCAGATGGCCATTGCTAGAGCTTTGCCGGGATTTAACGATCTTGGATGTTTTTGGTGATCCCAATTTTTCTTTCGATGAATCGTTTTATCTACTCATTTTCTACGTTTAGGGAAAAAATATGAAGAAAATCTATTGACTAGAAGTTTGAATTTTTGGTTAAATGCACCATCGATTTCCATTCTTATTAGCTCTTCATGCATCTGTGCAGCGGTTTCAAATGGCTCTTAAGGGGTTTAATTTTGTGAAAACGTTAGTAACATTTGGAATTATTTATGCAACAGACCCACTTCTATAAAATATGACTAAGATGGTTTACCTCTGTGGACTCACCTTCGATATTTTTAACTATAAACCGCTGTAGACCGTGCTCAATTATGTGGGACAATTTTTGGAAATCAGTATAGTTTACCACGCGCTTTATCTCTGAAACAAAGATGGAGACCCCCAATTTTTTTTGCATTTCTGGCACTAGTAACTCTTTATCTGCCTGCAGTAAAAATTTAAAAAATTCTATTGACTGGAAAATTTTCACATTAACATCCTTAAACAGTGATTTATTGTGTATAGAAAAGAGAGGTATTTTTCCAAATGGGTTAATTCCCCCAATACTTTACCACTGAGTTCTTACAAATAAGACATGAAAACAATTCAGCAATGTTTGTTTATTGTTTTCCAGCTCAATGGGAAATGTTGATCTCTTACCACAAGAAAAGGAAACTGTGTTACAGAATCTGCCACAGGTGGGATTTTGTTGTCTTCTTCGTTGATTCAATAATATGCCATGTCTTTTAAAGAAGCCTGTTGCAGCTTTTCTTTTGGTGGGGGGGGTGCGGGAGTGGCTTGTCATGCTAGCCTTTGTAATTCACAATCAGCACTATTGAAAGCAGTCTTGAAGAAACACATTAGATAGACTTTCAATTGTGTGTAAGATTGTGTATCTGATGTAAGAATGATGTATGGCAGGAACCTGCCCTGTCTGTTTGGTTAGAGGAGAACAGTACATGGTCCAAATAACTGGGCATGTCATTATTCTAACAAATGGCATGTTTATTATATGCAGGAATAGAAATTATTTTCTCAATCAGTAGGACATCCTTGCAAATCCTTGTTTAACTCACATTAAAAATGTATTTAGACATCCTGCAGTTTTTTCAGTCATTTTTGTGCAGATAAACTCAATGATTTAATTGGAGCACATGCCTCTACACATTTTAAAGTGATATTTTAGTCTGACATTTGTTATGTTTGGTCAGGTCATGTTTGAAACATGACTATTCTTCCAGCCGACCATGTTAAATAAGGATTTGGCATAATTATGTTGGTATTGATACATGTCTTCAGAATTGACCTATAGGAAACTGAAACGGTTTTTTCTTTGATATCATGTTTGTTTAGATCACAGTACACTTGTTTGTCATGCCACAATCTTTCATGTTATTTCTACCAGAATGCTCGCCCTGCTGAGGTGGAGTCAGTTCTGCTAGTACTGGGCCAGGTTCATGTGACAGCTTATTTCAACCAGGATGAGGATATTGGTGAAGAGGATCAGGTACTAAATCCTTTTGTAAAGAAGTTTTGGTATGAAAGGGGCTATGTGCATGTACATAACATTTAGGAATAATTCTAAGATAACCATGCCATAACATGATATAGCTAATCCAGGAGTAGAGTAAATATTGATTACAGTGCCAGAACTTTTCAGTGAAGTTTTCTGTTCATATTTTCTGTCCCCCTCTTTGATGTTGTTTGATATCAAACTCTACAAGATTTGTGCAATGAAAAACACTTTTGTACAGGAGAAATTAAAACCTTGGACAGCTTTTAATGCTGGACAAGTGTTAGTCGGCTTTCAATCAACCGAGCCATGGTTAACTTCAGGGTGGACCGTGTGACTTTTGATGGGGAGGGGGACGATTTTGAAAAATTTATTCTGCAAGCATACTTATACCAAAAAAGGTTCGTGCCCTCGACCACGGCAGGAAAAAAATTCCTTCCCATTCAGTGAAAATGTTGTAAATACATACACACATCCGGAGAAGATATATCCTAGTGCACAAAAGGGTGAAAATAATTTTTGCCTGTAACAAATCAACTAACCCCCTCCTCAAAAGTGAAATTGTCAACCACTTTTGAACTTGACTTAATTGTTTCATTATGCAGCTGTATGATGATGGAGTAGAGAACACTAAGAAGCAGCTTGTCACAGTCTGCCTAGGATTACAGGATGCCCAACCTCAGCTGATGGAAAATCTCTTGTCTGTGTGGAAAGGTGTCAGGGACAGACTCTTTAAACACTACCATTTTGCTGCCAAAGCATACTTCATGTATCTCAGGATGGGAAATGTGGTAATTGAACCAAACTCATTATTTTGGCCACAATTTAGATCTAGATATGTGGAGGCGTGGTGGCCTCATGGTTAGTGTGTGCATCTCCGGATTAATTAAGCCCTACCCAGGTGTATAAATGGGTACCGGCGAACTCAAAGCTGGGATAGGGGTGACTCCCAGGGGATTAGAAATGCTCCTAGTAATAATCCAAGTTTGGATTCTTAAATCCGAAAAAAGAATGTAAATCTTATTTATCTAGTTTACAGGCATGCTACTGAAACAAAGGAAACAAGTGTTTCAAATAAACGTAACATAGTGAAAAATCGCAACTGGCAGGAGGCAGACCAGTTGACTGAAAGAATCCGAAAACAGATTTTCTTTACTAAACAGACCAATCCAAGATCTCTCGGATCATGGTGCATCAAAGGAACCGAAGAATCCACTCACAGAGTGGGTTCGGTTCCTTTGAAGCAACATGATCTGATAAATCTTGGATTGATCTGTTTAGCAAAGAAACGTAAAATCCGTCTTTGGATTCTTTCGGATTTAAGAATCTGAACTTGGATTTTCCTAAAGAAATGCACTCTTAGTTTGAAAATAGCGAGGTTTTGTATCGTAATGAAGTCAACTCTAGCGTCTCATCAGTTAAAGGCCAGATCACTACCAAAATTACAGTTTTCCAAGAGATTATTTCACTTTGTTCTTAAATCTTGGAAATAGTGTTATCAATATGGCAATTTTTGTGTAATATTTGTAGGATTGCGATAGATCATCTGGTGAACTAAAGAATGAGAATGAAAACAAACATGCTTCTAAAAACAGTGATGATGACAGTAATGTAACCGCCACCTTGAGATTACTGCGTCTTCTTGTGAAACATGCTGGTGAGCTCCGTAGTGAACTGGAGGAGGGACTGGTGAATACTCCTACAAGACCTTGGAAAGGTATTTCATTGCATTTGTGAATAGCGCGTCCGTTTCATTTGAGTGTCGTAAAACGAAAACCAAACCAATTACTCGCCAGTTAGGCTACTCGTCCAATTTTGAACTGTGGTAAAAACAAAACGAAAAAGCAAAGTATTTACGTGACTACTTGATACTAAATTGGAATGTGCTCTAAGCACATCGCAAATAAATCAATGCTTCAATCTTCCAAATATCATTGTATTATAATTATATTATAATGCTGTAAGGTTCCTATAATCAGATTAAAGTCAATTGGTTCATTTTTTGTGCTCTCAACTCAAGTGGCCCATGGGCTTAAATGTTTGATTTTTTTCAGTTGGTAGAAAACTAATTCGGAATTGTCTTTGGAGGGAGTTTTGTGTTTAAGACTGCATTTAATTTGTAGAGAAAAGCTACATTTAGCAAAAGCTGTTTTCACTTGTGTCCATATATCAGATAAAATTTAATTTAAAAGTTTTGGATTTTTGAAGGGATGGAAACACAGCTTTTTATCCAACACAACATTTTCTTTAGAACCTAATATCCTGATCCACTGGTAGAAGTATTAGATGCTCTTTGAGTTCTAAATGACACTTCTTTTTTGTGCCCTGACAGACATAACTCCTCAGCTTTTCTCACGACTGAACCACCCAGAAAGCTATGTACGGCAGAGTGTCTCTGAGTTGCTGTGCCGTGTGGGTCAAGATGCACCACACCTGATAGTCTATCCTGCAGTGGTTGGGTGTTCTACGTCGCTTCCTAAGTACTTGCTGAACAAAGGCAAAGAAGGAGAGGGTAAGCATTTTTAAGGATTGATTCTTCTAATCTTACCCTATTCTGTAATCTGCAAGGCGTCAGTAGGAAAGGATCAAAACATCAATATCGTTATTGTTATTTTAGGTCTTCTTCCACTTCTTGTGTCAACTTCCACTGACTCAGCAGAAAATAGTCAAAATCAAGGCTGCCAACCCTGTGATGCCCAAGGCAGCAAGACAGAGAGTGACGCATTGACCAGTTGCTACCAGACCATCGTTGAATCTATCAGAACGCACAATCCTCAGCTAGTATCTGACCTGCAGGGTTTTATCATGGAGTTACGCAGGATCACTCTACTGTGGGAAGAGTTGTGGCATGGCTCACTTATGCAGACTCATCATGACGTAACACGCCGGCAGCAACAACTTGAGGACGAGATCAAGAGAGTCAATGGCAACCAGAATCTGACCAATCAGCAGAAGACGACACTTATCAGGGAGAAACATATTGCTATCATGAAACCCGTGAGTACTGTGCAGTGTTTGAATTACTTTAAAGGCACCATGGCATACTGCAACCATGGACAAATTGTGTCAGAAAATGCGCAAAGATGTGAAATCATAACCGTAACACGTATAGTGTCAGCAACCCCCTAATCCCCTCTTTCAATGTTGGAAAATGGTAAATTGCAAACTTGTATTAGATGAACTTAAGTGTTTTGTCAGCAATGTGCAGATTGGTTGGGGGTTAAATGTGTAGGTAATGAGATTTTACAACCCTTGTGACCAAGGTTGTAGTTTAAGACATCTCTATGATGTAGAGAATTCTTGTCAGATAGGAAAAACCCTGACAAAAATAACAATGCTGTCAAATCTCTCATGATGAACAACTGTAGCAGTGTAGGATTGGGTCTCTGTTCAGTGGTGTGCAGTACTTTCATTGGATGTACTCTCTTTATACGACAGACCCAATAGTGCCTGTCTTAGAGATCGTTGACTGTAAATAGCTAACAAGCCAAAGGGTACACAAATACCCAAAATGTGATATAAAACCATAAAGGAATGAAACCAGCCAAGGTATGAGAATACTGAGATTAAATTCCGAAATTTTGCTTTTGCCAGGTTGTTTTTGCATTAGAACAGTTGAACAAAATAACCTGTCAAGAGACTGCCACACCTCACGAGCAATGGTTCCAGATGAGCTACAGTGATGCTATTCAAGGAGCACTGGAAGCGTTACAGAGCCCTCCTGATCCTGCTGACCACAGATCCAGCTGGGAGCCATTTAAACAGGTAATTACAAGTTCTGTTATTTGTCTCCTTTTGTGATAATTCTTAAATTATGCTCGTCCAAAAAATTCACGTCGACAGGGCTGCCACAGGCCAGGAAATAGTCAGGAGAAAAAAATGTCTATAAGGTCAGGGAAAAGTCGGAGAACTTTATTGAGTCGTGGAGAATTGGCATTAAAGAAATTTCAGGGGAAATTAAAATAATTTAATACGGCTGATATAATACCAGTTGAGGGTGGAAGAAAGATTTGGGGTCTCGAGATGTTAGTGATGTTTTTCCCTTGATGAAGATCAAAAATTTCGTGAAAACGGGGATCAGTCCCTTTGATGAATGATGGGAGGCCATGTCTGACATTTTGCATTTGTCTGTTCAGAGAAAATTATTTCTTTTAGGGATGAGTCAGGGAATTTTGAGAAGTTTGTCTTGTTTTATTTTCTGTGAAGTAACCTGTTGTATCTTATGTTCTGTGCTTACAGCTATTACAAGCATTCCAGGCCAGATCTCAAAAGCGTTCAGCTTACACCCTTTACATGGATGAGATCAGCCCTTCACTTTCCAGTCTAAAAGCTTCTGCAGTCTACATGCCAGGCCAGACACATTTCAGTGGAAAGGTAAAGTTTTCCTTCCCTTGTACGTTTGTCATTTATAGTAAGATAATTTGGTTTTATCAACTGGGTTGATAATGTGAATTGGTCACCGTAAAGAGATTCGGGATTTGGAAGCCGACGTTTCGAGCGTTAGCCCTTCGTCGGAGCGAATCGAAACGTCAGCTTCCGAATCTCTTTACAGTTGCCAATTCACATTATCAACCAGTTGATAAAACCAAATTGTCTTGTAATAGTCCCCACCGACACAGCACCACAGTTTCTTTAGAAAGTTACTTCCTTTAGTCATTTATGATAATTTAGTAAATAGCCCAAAGAAAATAAGCCTGTCGATTGGTTTAAAATTGTGTTTCTATTAAACAATTAAATTGAGCGGTCCCCAATGCACACTGCAACGCTACTCACTATCTGTAACAGAATAGATAGTGCGTAGCGTAGTGTAATAGAACGCTAGTAGATTTATACCACAACTCGATAGAAACACAGAACTTGCACAATCTGTTGACATAATGAAGGGTGCAAGCAAAGAGAATTTGCATTTCGATAATCAAGTAATCAACTTGTCTTCCTCAGTTTTTCGTCATGGAATTTTGTAAAAGAAAAAGACATCATGTTGTCCGTGTAAAGAAACACTCGTGGAAAATACTTTGGAAACACTGGTTCTCGTACTCCCAAGGCTTCGACTTGTGTTTCTATAATTCAATAGAAACACGCGTACGAGAAACACGATAATTCAATAGAAACAAGTTTTCTATTTCTTAAATGAAAACTATGCTCTGATTTTCAACACTGCCCATCACTCTGGATTATTTGGCTTTGTTAATAGTGCAGAGGAATGTAAATGAGACTGACAGTGAAAAGGAACTTTTTAATTTTTGCTGGTTCACAATGAAAACTCTTTTTTCTTTTCTTTGTGTAGATTGTCACCATTGATTCTGTAATCAGAGAAGTCAACATTCTGCCAACCAAAACCAAGCCCAAGAAGCTGGTGTTTGTCGGATCCGATGGGCAGAGGTAAGAAAAAAGTTTTCTTTCTTTTCTCCGTTCGTCACTGTCATGGTGATGTCAAAGGAATTAACTTCCACCATAACATATAGCAGGAGAACCTACTCCATCATTATTATTATTAACCAGAATATACTTAAGTGTTGGCCAACCAGGGCTCAGTGTAGCCAGAAAAAGGTATGCCTGAGGCAATGTCCACGGTTGAATCCTCTTCCTAGTTATTTAGCACTGTTCAATTATTCCACCTAAAAGAAAAACAAAACACAGTAAAACCGATAACAATGCTTCAGGTAAGTGTCTCGGTTTCTCCCATACTGGCTACAGCTCTACCAACACAGTATAACCTGTTAGCCAAAACAGTGCCAACATGTCAACCAATAGTAATGTTTATCAAAATTCTTCACAAAATGTTTAGTAACGACATGTTTTGCTGTTGTTTTGATCAGATTCTGTCACGTTACTTGCGGCAAAAAGTGTAGATTATCAAATCAAAATCTCTTCCAAGAAGAAAATGACCGTTGCGTTTTAAATTACGCTGTTGTAGTATAATGGACAAAACACATTAGATGCGTTTTCAGAGTGACACCTCCGTTTTCATATTCCTCCACGTAGTGTGGTCTGGGCCTCAGTAAGCGATGTTGAATTTGAGTCAAACCAGATTTTGACCAAAACGTTTTAAGCACTGGCCAAACGGAGTCGCAAGTTGACGGAAGTTGAACACTTGGGTCTACTTGCGACTCCGTTTGGCCAGGCCTTGCGCGCACTTGCGTTGACTTGCGCTCACTTTTGTCTGGATGAAATTAGCACGCTAGTCAGAGCACGTCAGTTTTCACCGTTTGGCCACCCAACCCAAGTCCACCCTAGTTGAGTGACATCCATTAACCTATTATTAGCCAATGAAATAGAGGATAGTCTGCCTTGAAATGTTTTTTTTTTTGCGACTTGCGTGTACTTGCGAGGAAAATTGCGAGTCCGTTTGGCCACCCAACGCAGGTCGCTATACAAGTTCAACTTGCGTCCACTTGCGACTACTTGCCGGTCCGTTTGGCCAGGGCTTTAAAATAAGGCGATGAGGTATCACTTCCCCAGCATTTGACCTTGTGTGCAGTCATACTGAATTCGTATGTGTCCCTACCTACTTTTCTCTTTTCTGGACACTGTTTGCTTACTACTGATAGCTATACTCTTCAGTGACACTGTGGTAAGCACTAGCTCTGTTTGTTTTCTCCTTTTGTTCAGGTACACATATTTATTTAAAGGACTTGAAGATCTCCATCTTGATGAAAGAATCATGCAGTTCCTCTCCATCTGTAACAACATGTTTGCCAGAGTTGACAGGTAATGTTATGCGTAGTTGAGCGCAAAAAACAGTAATTTTCGTAATAGAGAGGTTAAGCATGACGTTTACGGCAAACGGCAAAAAGGAATCTTTTGCCGTCTGTCTTCAGCGCCCTTTACAGTGGAATCAAAACATTTGTATTTGCAGTGAAAAGTAAGAGACACTTTTCCATTTTTGTATGATTTATTTCAAGATTACAAGAAAAGTATAGAAAATCAGAGGTGATCTTTGCCGTCTGCTGTAAACGTCATGCTTAAACTCTCTAAAAAATTTACAAGGACATTTGCAACAAGAACAGTTCCAAACAAAAAGTAAAATGAACAGCAGAAATTCTTTGCATGTGCATTACTTGTCTTCTTGCATTCTCAGTTGTCTTCTTCAAACAACGTTGCTAAACAAATTTTACTTTGTTTATTTTTTAATCAACATTGTTGTCAGCATCGTCGTGGCTGCCTAAGGTCCCTGCTATTAACTGCCTATAACTTGCTGTAGCTCATTGGTGTGTTACTTCCTTGAAATACCTACCTCCCAGCCTTAGGTGTTTTAAATGCGTGTTTCACTTCAAATAATGTCGGTGTTGTGGTAGTAAGCTTCCATGTGAACGATAAGTAAAAGTAAAAAGCTTTATTAATGTGTCGATGTATTTAGTTTTCACAACTAATTAGGGACACAAAAAATTAAAATTATTTCTATAAAATTATTTTTATAACGATGTTTGTTTTGTTACTTTATGCCACAAAATCTTAAGACCGGAGGAAGAAACACTAGTCTTTTACAGTAACTTTCTAGGAACTGTCTAGAGCTGCAAAAATATGCTACAAAAACAAACTGGTGGGGTAACACAAGAATCCTCTTGGAAATTGTTACTGAAGAAATTACATGCTGAAGCCTACAGCCTCTTGCACTCTTTGCAGAATGTAATTTTTTTATTTTTATTTTTTTATTTATTCCATTATTACATGAGAAAACAATTAACTACGCACTATAAAACGATAAATTATTGCAGTGGGGAAGGACTAGAAGGGAACTTACGAACCATTCGAGCTAGTCCACCCAAAAACGACAATAGACACTTAAATAAAGAAAAACAAAAACAAAAAAAAAAACAATTGCTAATATGTCATATCCTAGATTAATCTAATCAGAAAATAATTTACATCGATCGGTACATCCAAGTGGCATGCGGGCAGTCAGGGTCGAATCTCTTCTGTTTATAGAAATCATTACATTGTTTTTTGAATAATGATAGGCTTAAATTAGAGGTCTTAAGTTTATCAGGCAAGTTGTTCCATAAATATGGTAATATTAGTGCCTAATTCAGTACGGAAACTGTATGGAAAGGATCTTAGTTCTTTATCAGTATTTACCTTCTTGTCATTCTACTTTTCAGCCACAATTCTCCTCAGTTTTGTGCTCGCCATTACTCTGTCACGCCTCTTGGTCCCCGGTCAGGCCTTATTCAGTGGGTGGATGGCGCTGTTCCTGTGTTTGCCTTGTTCAAACGGTGGCAGCAAAGAGAAGCCTTGGCCATCGCACTGGTGAAGTCTTCACAGGTATCTTGAATGTGAAACATAAATTCATAACATCAACAGACGTGTTTATTACAATAAAAGTTGGTGATCACAACCCCATTAGTTTAAACATTTAAAATAAGAATAACTCTGTTACTTTGTTTAAAATTGATTTGGATGCAGTGTTATTTCAGCATCACGGAAATAATCACGATAACTTCCAGAGGCTTAAGTCTTAAAAATCTTTTTAAATGGTGTTCTGTTGCTATTTCAGGGTGCAAATCAACCCCCACCTCCACCCATGAAACCAAGTGAACTTTACTACAGCAAAATTACTCCTGCCCTCAAAGAGAAGGTAAGAAAAAAGTGTCCTTCATTAATTCCTATTGCACAGCTTAAGTCTTCTACTAAATTGAAATGTTTCCTGGGTTATTGCTTTTTTAACTGTATTAAATATTTCGTGATATTTTATATTCTTAATATTTTGTTTGAAAAGGAAGAGAATAGTTTAGATTCATGATGTCTTGCTGTTGGTGATAATCTGTCGTAAAACTAGTGTCTTCAATTACCTCTTTTGTGCGTTAATAGGGTATCACAGACCTGTCCAACAGAAAGGATTGGCCTCTAAGTGTGATGAGACATGTTTTGGAGGAACTCATGAAGGAAACTCCCAATGACCTGTTAGCTAAGTAAGTCCCCAAATCATCAAGTACCATCTCACTGAATTGGAGAGAACACATTTCCAATCGAGAAATTAAGAAAATATTGAGTTTTTGGTTATCTGTCTATGGCCACCAATTTCCCCGCTCCCTCATCTCCATGTTCGTCCATGTGTGTTTTTTTTTAGTGTTGAGGCAGCTTATCGTGGAATGTTACGGTTAAGTTGTATATTTAAAGGTTGAAGTTAGTATTAATGGTATTAAAAGCGTTGCGGCTAAGATTTATCAATGTCTTCACGAAATGTGTACGACTTTTGGCACGGTGCGTGCTTCAACAAAAATAAACCACGATGGCTATACAGTTCGATGCATTGCTATTTTAACACACCAAACCTATCAATACTCGAGAATCTACGATTACTACCAGTAATAGGACTGGTTATCATCCTCACTCGCTGTTGTTGTAACAGAACTACCTTGTTTACCGGAAGGGCTCTGTTTTAAGGTTTTATTTGACGAAGTCTGAAAACCTCTGAAAGCATTAGAAATGAATCTATGAACAGAAACAGTAAAATTCGACTAGATATTTAGACTTGTGATTTAGAATCTCCACAAATTAGGAAAATTAATGGTTAACTCTAAAATCGAAGTGATATATCAAACATTGTTTAACCACATTTCCAAACACTGAGAACAAAGTTAAAATATGAAGCGAAGCGGAGTTGTTTTACAAACTTTGAGAAACTTTGAGAAATCTAGTCTTTTTTACGAACTTTTAGAAATGTGGTCAAATTAACAAATTGAAGTCAGTTTGTGATGCGTCTGTCCTGTTATTGATCATGAATTTCGTCATAACATTATCAAAGTGGCTATGGACCCGCAGACTACTTTGACAATGTTATGGCGAAATTTAGTGTCAATATCAGGACATACGCATTAAAAACTTACATCAATTTGTTTTTTACGATAACAAATTGTCAAATTGTCCGCTCTCTTTCGTTGACGCATCGCATAAATTATAAATTCATGTGTCTGTCCGCTTATTGATAAAAAAATTAGCCAATGAGCGCGCGAGAATTTCTGCAGTTATCGTTAAACACGGCGTTTCGAGTTTGATATATCTTCTCAACCGAAACTAAACCTAAGGAGAAAATGGAGAAATAAAATCGTCAAAAATCTATGCTAATTAAGACCAGATGTCCAAACAACATTACGTTCATGATTCCCTTGCTTCACACTTGATGAATTATTCATGACTGCGAGAATAAGAGATGAAGCGGGGTTTGGTAATGGTCATTGATTACGTGTTCATTATTGTGATGATGTTTTCAGAGAGCTGTGGTGTTCTAGTACCAGTGCAGCTGAGTGGTGGCAGATGACTCAGAGTTATGCTCGATCCACTGCAGTCATGTCTATGATAGGTTACATTATTGGCCTTGGAGACAGACATCTGGATAACATGCTGGTAGATTTCACCACAGGGGAGGTAAGAATTGTGGGACAACTGTAGAGTAAAGAACGCTGATATAAGAAATAACCTCAGATTGGATAAAACAAATATAACAAATTCTAACAATTATATTGGATAAAACAAATCTTACTAAAACCAGTGTTGCTCTTGAATACTACGAGCATTGAAATAGATAACTCGTTTATCTCAGTCATTTGTTGGGTGTTAACGTTTCTAAATCCGCCATTTTCAAGAAAATGCCTTGTTGTACTGTATTGGTATGAGTGATACATTCTTAAACAACTTAATTTTATTTATTATTTCAGGTTGTCCATATTGACTACAATGTGTGCTTTGAGAAGGGTAAAGGACTGAGAGTTCCTGAGAAGGTTCCATTTAGAATGACACCTAACCTGGAGACAGCCCTGGGAGTGACTGGAGTGGAGGTAATATTTGCAAACTAGTAAATGAAAATGGAAAACTCATTTTCTACTGTACTATCGGTTGAGCATAAAGTTTTCAGACCTAGATTTCATCTGAAAATCTTTTTTCTCGGCCAAACCAGTGTTTTCCAAGACCTTAAGCTCGGTGAATCGACTAATGTTATTTTGTTTCATATTGCCACCAACAAAACATTTTAT
>JAHPZR010029690.1:15000-16036 GCA_019787425.1 Platygyra sinensis | reverse complement strand
AAAATGGCCCTTCATAAGGAAAATTACCCGTGTAGAAGCCGATCAAATTCTCTCATGTTATTCAATCCAGCGACCAAAGCAGAATACAGATTCATTAATTCTACGCTGAAACAGAACAAAATCAAGAATGGGACGCGCCTATACTTGTATTACTCTTAAAGCATCCGAGTCACTTGCTGGGATATTTGGTATAAGCTCCTTGATGCACTGGATAACCTTTACGTAGATCGTCACGCAACGGTCTTTCTAAGTGTTGCATGACGCGTGACGTTTCGAAGCATGACCGTGAAGGGACTGAACACCATTTGCGTTTAGATCACGCTTCCAAAGAAGTTACGAATAGCGTGATTAGATGAACAAAGAGTAAAAGAAAATTGTACATACTTGAAAAGCAAAGAATTTTAGAAATCGTTCTGCTAGAGCAGTTCTCATTTTGACCGTTCAAAAAGCGTCATCAATAGGCTAGTTTCGAATTGTGCAGAAACAAAAGAACAGAGTCGAGGTTCAGGGGAATAATTAGCATTTGGTATTGTTCATAACAAAGGAAAATGAAAATTATTCCCCTGAACCTCGACTCTGTTCTTTTGTTTCTGCACAATTCGAAACTAGCCTATTGTAAAGTGGCGTCACATGTGACCGGGTTTTGTTATCACAGCAGCTGTTGCTTTATAGGGTATCGAGGTAGCGCATGTCCATCAGGCGGTCGCCGGTATTACGGGCTCACATCCTGGAGGGACTCCCGTATGAAGGTTCCGGGATGCTCGTGGTCTCACTTATGGTTGTAAATCAGGGATTCTGATCTCACTTAGATTGTTCATCACCAAACGCTACTATTTTTAACTGTCAGAGTATCTTAGGGTGCACTCAAGACGATTCCCGTCACTCACGAGTCCATATGTATGTATGTGTGTACGTTTTCATGTATATAGTTCGGTTTACTAGCGCTAGCTCCTTTCCTGAACAGAAGTCAAAGCTCGAGCCATGCCAAGATTAGCCCCCTAAAGGGTCCAGCCCCCGGCCCCCGTGTTCAAATCAG
>JAHPZR010029690.1:0-5000 GCA_019787425.1 Platygyra sinensis | reverse complement strand
GATGGAGGAGGTGGCCGTGGGACTACAAGTAAGTCTTGCTTTGTGTTGTTTTATTGAGATATTTGTTCTATGGTAAAATTACAGTAAAATTGAAATTATTATCCAAAGCAGAAAAAGTATTTGTCTTGTCCAGTAGAACTTTAGTGACATGACGGGTCATATGTGCTATATATGCTTATGTGCGAATTCTTTGCAAGCACTCATCATCATGTTAACTTCGGCGCCAACAGACTGTAACTTGTTAAATGATTTCATTTAAATAATGCAACTGAACTTGCGGCTGAATGTTTAGTCAAAACTATCAAATGAATTTTAAGACGCAAGAGATCATCTCAGATATGTGAGCAACTTTAGGCAGACGCGAAATAAATCCTGAAAACAAAATCAGTCTTGACAGGGATTAGAACTCGTGACCTCTGCGATACTGGTGCAGTGCTCTACCAACTGAGCTATGACGCCAACCGGGAGCTGGCTGTGTCTTTATACCTGGCTAGGAAGACGGTCCTCGAACTTTTACCTCGGCTTTCTTCTATAACAAAGTCGATAAGCAATATTTCTAGATTTGAAGTAAGTGTTTGAGTTGTTTGAAAACATCTACTCAATGAAAAAGCTCGGCGCGGTTTGAAATTTTTGTTTTATAAGTATGGTTTTCGCCCAATCAGTGCACGCATTTTGATGCTTCTTGGTGTTATTCTCGCTGATAGATTGATGATGGTAGTGGTATGAAGAAAGAGTGTACAGTCGAAGATCTGGTGAAAGTTGTTGAAGAATTAACGAGGATCCATTAATAGTGTGCTTCCCATTCAACAGTCAATGTAAATACTTCAGTTTCACTCAGCGCATGGTCTGTTTCATTGTTGCCAGCGGTTGTAAGCGTCACCAATGAGAACGTCATATGGGGGTCTCGGAAGGCCTGTAGGAGGCCTTCTTTGTACTTTGCGTTTCATTGGAGTCGTTCGCTATGGATTTATAATTGAACTTCTTCCAGCAGTGATGCCAGGGATCTTCAACACTGCCCGCCGTAATTACTCGGTGAGAATGCTCCTCTTTTGGGTTCGACTCCAGTCTTCTTGACTTTGGTTACCGCACGGTTTCCGCCAGATAGGTTGCTTAGCAACCGAACGCCACGTCACACTGACTCGAAAGATTCGAAAGCTTTGGTGGTGAAGAACATAAATGGAAAGCTTATCGAAATCAAGACTTGCTCAAAAGCAGTTACGTTGACAAGTTGTTGAAGTTCGTTTTTACCTGCTAAAATTAGCTATTCGCACTGACAGTTTCTTTAGTTGCGTGGTTAACTCGGCTTAAAACCAGAGCAAAACGAGAGATTCCTTTAGGGAAATTGCGGATTTTTCAGTGTCTTAATCTTGAGCGTTTGGCTTCACGCTTTACTTCGCTGATACAGCATGTACCATATTTTTTTCTTTTAAATGTATGTAGCTCAGTGTCTGTTAAATTGTTTTGAACCAAATAATTTATAACAAAAATGTTAATTTTCTTATCTAATAAACTTCATCTTATAAAGGAAACCGTGATCTTTGTCACAGTTGAGCGAAGCTTGTTTTGAAGTGCTGCAGTCTTACCCCGTTTTCAGGGACTTAGAACTTATCATGAAGTCGACGCGAATGAATCAATATTGTTTGGTTGGGTTTAATTGTAGCATACGTACTTGAGCGGGATCGCAGAAACATTATGGCGCGCAATGCGAAGGGCGTTTTCTTTATTGCACTTTCTTTATTAGCAACCGCTGGTTTATTTTGCAGAGTAGTTCACAGTGTTCTCTGATTTGAACACGGGGGCCGGGGGCTGGACCCTTTAGGGGGCTAATCTTGGCATGGCTCGAGCTTTGACTTCTGTTCAGGAAAGGAGCTAGCGCTAGTAAACCGAACTATATACATGAAAACGTACACACATACATACATATGGACTCGTGAGTGACGGGAATCGTCTTGAGTGCACCCTAAGATACTCTGACAGTTAAAAATAGTAGCGTTTGGTGATGAACAATCTAAGTGAGATCAGAATCCCTGATTTACAACCATAAGTGAGACCACGAGCATCCCGGAACCTTCATACGGGAGTCCCTCCAGGATGTGAGCCCGTAATACCGGCGACCGCCTGATGGACATGCGCTACCTCGATACCCTATAAAGCAACAGCTGCTGTGATAACAAAACCCGGTCACATGTGACGCCACTTTACAATAGGCTAGTTTCGAATTGTGCAGAAACAAAAGAACAGAGTCGAGGTTCAGGGGAATAATTTTCATTTTCCTTTGTTATGAACAATACCAAATGCTAATTATTCCCCTGAACCTCGACTCTGTTCTTTTGTTTCTGCACAATTCGAAACTAGCCTATTGATGACGCTTTTTGAACGGTCAAAATGAGAACTGCTCTAGCAGAACGATTTCTAAAATTCTTTGCTTTTCAAGTATGTACAATTTTCTTTTACTCTTTGTTCATCTAATCACGCTATTCGTAACTTCTTTGGAAGCGTGATCTAAACGCAAATGGTGTTCAGTCCCTTCACGGTCATGCTTCGAAACGTCACGCGTCATGCAACACTTAGAAAGACCGTTGCGTGACGATCTACGTAAAGGTTATCCAGTGCATCAAGGAGCTTATACCAAATATCCCAGCAAGTGACTCGGATGCTTTAAGAGTAATACAAGTATAGGCGCGTCCCATTCTTGATTTTGTTCTGTTTCAGCGTAGAATTAATGAATCTGTATTCTGCTTTGGTCGCTGGATTGAATAACATGAGAGAATTTGATCGGCTTCTACACGGGTAATTTTCCTTATGAAGGGCCATTTTTCGAGAGCGGTGAAAAATCGTGCACAGTTGATCCACCAGGTACTTTATCGTGTCGGTGTCCTGAACACCAAGTGTCACGTGTTCCCTTGGTACCCAGTACTCTTTGCTTTCAGAACTGGCGTGTACAACCAGGAGTTCTGTGAATTAAAATCAATCGCGTTTATTAAACGAAAAATATCGACCTTTGTATCAAAACTCCGAAAACCGTTTCCACAATGTTAAAGATGTTTTTGGTAATTCTTTAAAAGAAATGGTCTCTCAGTACAGTGAAGTTAAACAGCTTTAAATAATTTGTCGTGGTTAGACTGTGTTGCCTTCAAGTTCTGAGTTGTTTAACCACAGATAAGATTGTTTTCTTAACTCGAACAAGCAAAAAGTTGTCCGTCTAGAAGACGAATAGAAACTGGTGATCTTTCACGTGGCGTCACTTGTTTTTATTATTATTATTTTCTAATGAAAAGTCTATTTAGTGATGAAATGAAGTACTGTTGTTTACTTGATAAGTTGATAGGTCACTTCCTAAAACTTTTGTTTTCATTTTATGCCAATTCGTTATAATCTATATTTTGGATGGGCTAAGGACTTGGTGTTGATGTGTTCTCAATATTGCTTCAGTGGCCGTTGGTATGAGCTGATTGACATATCTAGGTTCATCAGTTTTCCGCCTCTTTCAGGGTGCCCAGAAATTCACATGGTTTTCTCGTGTCACCCGTATTGACACTGTTATTTCTGTGTCGACATTTGTCTGTGCAATTAATAATCTCGCCTTGTAAGTCGTGGAGGAAAAGACATTCGAGTCTAAGAGTGGATGCCTCATCAGATCGAACCGCGTAACTCCGATCCCCCATAACAAAGTGACTAAGAATGTGGTCCCCGCTCCTCAGGACGGGAAACTATGCCATTGGAGAAAGACACTATGTGAGAAAAGTTTCTTACCCAAGAACTCAACACTGATTCTGGTGAAAAATGGTTAAGTCTGCATACAAGCCAAAAGGCTCATTAGGCTGGAGCTTATCTCGGTTTTTGTAGCATGAAGTGACTAGGAGTATTTCTACTCCCCCCTGGATGGGATGCTTGTTCATTCTAGGGTTAACCCCAGTATTAAATTCCCATTTATACACCTGAGTGGAGAGAGAGAGGGGCACTGTGAGAGTGAAGTGTCTTGCCTAAGAATTCAACACCTGATCCTGGGCAGAGTTCAAATCCCGACTGGGAATCGCGAAGGTTTGCTCAATCATTTCATTTCTTATTCTGAAACAATAAACTCGTTACAAACCTGCTGCCACCAGACGCCAAGCAAGCGATATAATGAAAATTATGAACCACGGCATTTCCGTGTTAAATAGATCTTCTGTTCGCCATAGAAATCAAGACACGTATTCCGTGATCCTTAATATATCACCAATTTGAACAATTATCTATTCCACAGACTTGCAATTGCAGGTTAAAACTTGGTTTTGAGTTCTCGACCAATCAAACGGGAACACTATTTGGGCTGTCATGTATCCGTCATAAACTATTTCACCATCCGCTCGTCGCTCACTGTAGTTTAGATCCACTCTCGACACTCTCTTGTAATTATACTGATGTGGGCTCCTAGTACGATCTAAGTAGGGATATAATCAAGTTATAACCCTAGCTGCCAATTCGGAACACCATTTAAGTAATAATATATTTCGAACAGCTCACTGTGGTGGCCCAATTAGTTTTGTCTTCACGGATGTGATTTGATGACCCGTTGGTAGTGTGATTAACGCAATTTCCTATTCGATAATGTATAATTGCCGAAGTAATTAAGCTTTTAACGTCTGGATGGAATTGCGGGTATTAATGTCAGCTGTGAGGTTTATTGTAGCTAAGATATTATGGTGAGACTCGTTTGGTAGTAAATATTTTTGTCCTAAACTGAAAGACTCGAGACATACAGCACCACAAGAAAATATTCCTTTATATTGGGTTAGATGAAAGCAGGACACAAAACCCTTAATGCCTTAGACTGAAAATAGAATTCAATTAACTGCAGTGATTAAATGACGTGACATCTGAGTGTTATCATTGTACAAGAAATCAACAAAAATAAATCGAAATTGAGTTGGAAAATTGCAAAATGATTTTACTAATTTGTCAGTTAATTTCTTATCTATCTCTTGCCCAGCACAGCTAATTCAACGAACCCTGTATTT
>JAHPZR010029688.1:35000-41308 GCA_019787425.1 Platygyra sinensis | reverse complement strand
TCAGCGTTTCTTATTGAAATAATGGAATTAAACGCACCTTCAGTGAGGTTTCCCAGGTGTATTGTTTAGCCCCCTCTAAGCAAATGAAACCATGAAGGAAATGTAGCATGAAGTGTGAAATTTATTCGACTCTGGTAAGGTTTATTATTGTGTCTTAAATGAATTCAAAAGGTCAAGAGGAAACTGCATTTACAATCGGCAGTGGGAAGTTAATTCCAAGTACAAAGGCATGTTGACTGCATAAATTTAAAGCTGACAGGAAAAAGGCCTTTATGCAAATGCTGTGATCGAATGATCAACATTTCAAACATGGGAGAGTCTGCATTAAAATCGTACATTAGAATTGGAGGTGAAAAGGCCATGACATCATCCTCATTCCGTTTTGTATCGTGGAAATGGAAATTCAGTTTAAGCTGGAAAAGCGGAAACAATGCTTTGAGGCAATCTGCGAAAAAACGTAGACAAAAAATTAAGTTCCATGCTGGAAAAGCTGAAGGAATGATTCTATACAATCCTATCCTTTGGCTGTATGACATTATTTGCACTTACAGGAATTGCTTTTTTGGAGTGACCGGAAAAAATTTGATACCGTGCCTGTGGAAATGGACCCCATGAATATTGTTAAACCCATTGACGCCTATGCCGTCCGTAACCGCCCGTGACGAACCTTGGCCTTTCTTCCACTTCTGACGTCATCATTTTTGACCAAGATTGGCATCATCTATACTCAACTTCTGCAGGAGGAAAAGATCTTTCCAATGATGCCTAGATCAGAGTGATGAGCTTAATGGCGTCTGAGATATGCACAAAAATGCGCGACAAGATGAGTGAAAAACTCGGAGCAAAATTTACTGCTCCACGGTAAAAATTGGCCGCCTCGATGACTCTTTCTTAGAAGTTTTTTAACTGCAAGCAAGCCCAGTGAAAGCTCAATCCCTGCAGCGAAAAGCAAAGAAAAGGAGAAGAAGGAAAGGAAAAAAAATCAAAAATCGAAAAGCCTAAAGACGTAGGCCACCTTCTCAAAATTTTGATTTCTGCGCATGCACGGGCCCAAAGTTCGTGAAACGTGATTTTAGTGGCAAGAAGGGCTAGCTGTTGTGCTACAAATGCATTTTTGACCAGATTAAAGCTAATTTGGCCGAGATCCAACCCTAAAACCACCAAAATGTCCAAAAAATGCATTTTTGGCGAAAAGTTCCGGGAGTCACTGGGTTAAAGTCCTGGAAAAGTCCTTGAATTAAAGGTCATTAAACCTGTATGAACCATGAACAAACGAACAAAAATTGTTCAAGCAAGCAAGCAAAGTGTCTTTCGTGCGCAGTAAAATAGTCGATGAGTATTCGATGGGTCATCGATGAGTAATCAACTATAGCAATGAGTAATCGATATAGGCCACAAAATTTTTAGGCTTCGATTACTCATCGATTACTCGATGATCTTTGCCAATAATCAATGACTAATCGACTGATTACTCATTGATTACCAACTGATGTCATTGATCATCGATTAGTTATGTCTGGTTGTAAAAGGAATGTGTTTGTAATTAAGCTATGGGTTTGCCATTTAGATCCATAGAAGCAAAGTTTCGCTAACGTTATGTTTCATAGCGAGAATTTGGCAAAACGTAATAATAACTAAACTCCGCACTGACAATGCCTTGAATGTGTCTTCGTGATGAAACGACAACAACATTTTTAAGTAATTTGCAGTAAATGAATGCTGAGAAACTGTTTTTATTTATTTCAGGTAGGAAGCTCTTTCATTTACGAAGAGCAGCTGAGGCCTGGGAAGACTGTTGATAAGGCCAAGATGAATTGATCATACACCATGGATGATGCGTGAGAGTGACTAGCCGATAGATTTTATTTGTCTACCGAATAATGTATGTACCAGTCATAGTTTAATTATCTCTTACTGCTGAAAAATAGTTTTTGGAATCGGACTTTGTGGTAAACCAAAAAGTCCGTCTTGACACGATAGTGAAGTTAACTACCAAAAAAAGAGGGAAACTCGAACACCGTAGTAGAAAACATGAAGTTTACAATTACAAGAAAGAAGAAAGGTGGTTAAGATTGGGAAAGACATGACTGCAAGCGGTAGCATTTCAGATCTGCTTTCTCTGTCACGCAACGCTACGCTATCGGGAGAGGGATCCTGTCTCTCTGGAGCGTAGCGTTACGTAGATGCGCGATATGTTGTGTTTCCGAGGTAACTCCTATCAGTACTAAGATTATCATATTTTTCGTTATGATTATTTTAAATTCTTAATTTGAACCATTCTTTGGAAATCTCTCACTTTTGAAAGTTCTTCGTTTTTCCGCAACATGAAATGGTGATGATGGAAGCTAAGGAAGACATAATCGTCTGTTTACATGGGGAAAGTTATTCTTTTCACTGGCTACCAAAAAATTAGGGTTTCATTCTTAGCCTGGTTAAAACTCACGGGATAAAATTAATGTGGAATATATTTTTCCTGCGGTGCAAGTTTCACTGGCTGTGCGAAAGAATATAATTTTCAATTTTCTTTGCCTTACTGTTTGCAATCGAGTAGGGTAACAAATTGTCTTTTTCTGCCGTTGAATTTATTTGGTTTCTAAGGCGCGCCAAGAAAACGGTGAAACATTTTCTCGACTTACTTAGTGGCAGTTATACTGCAAGGACTTAAAAATTCTCTGAGTGTATAAATTAATTGTAATAGTTCTCGAAGGAAAACAGTGGCGGTATGTAATTGTTTAATTTTTCTCAAAGTTTTTGGTAATATAACTATGTCGTGGGTAATTTAATTGTTAATAATCTAATTCCAAATATTGCTAATGTCGCGGTAACTCGAGAAGGTAATAGCTCTCACAGGAAAATAACAAATGAAGGTTTTATTATGATCACAACATCTTCAGAATGTAATAAAGGTATAGTAAGACAAAGAGTTACGGACTTAGTAACTCTGATAACGAGTACACTGTTGTTTATTGTACGCGTAAGATATCTACTCTATTTCAATCTTTATTGGTTTCTCTTTGTTGTAATATCACAAAATAAATCTATTTTATCACTTGACAAACTTGTGTCCGTTTACTGAACACCATGCTTGCAAGACTCTTTTACAGATTCCCTATAACTGACGACTATCAGACTGGAAAATTGTTAACCTTGCAACGAACGCAAGAGTTTTGTTGCTTCCATCCTTGTGGTTCAGTTCCCTGTAATACGCATGCGTACTAGGTGAGTGTCGCAGTCACAAGAACTGTAAGTCGCGACTGTATTTCGTGACTGTAAGTATTTGATAACTTCGTGTCTGGTAACCCGAAGACCTTACTTCAATCTTCGAGTTCTCCGATACGGAGGTATCATTTACTTGTATGTCGTAACTGTAAGTAACTGATAACTTCGTGTCGGGTAACTCGAAGTTTAAAACTGACACGAAGTTGTCAGCCATTTACAGTTACGAGATACAAGCAACCGATACCTTAGTCTCGGGAACCCGAAGTTTGAACAAGAGGTTACCGGACACCAAGTTATCAGTTACTTACAGTCACGAAGTATAGTCGGACTCAAATTTCTTGTAACTGCGACACTCACCTGGTACGCATGCGTATTAGAGGCTACTCTACCACAAAGATTGGAGCACCAAACTCTGGCTAGAAGTATAAAAGAAATGCTAGTTAGTGGTGGTGGAGGGGAGGTGGCGGTTTTCCACATCAATTTTTGTCTTCCTTACAAGGTTGACAATTTTTTTTGGTTACTTATTTAAACTGGCCATTTTCAAGGCATTTGAAAGATAGATCACGAGTGACCTTTACATAGACAAAAGTTTTCCCGCCAAAAGACTTTTATTCGAAAAAGAATTTTATTCGAAAATAGGACACAAAACGCGCATGTGTATGAACAAAGCTGTACCACAAGGACGAGAATTCAAAAACATGCTAGTTAGTGGCGGTGTTCCAGATCAATTTTGCTTCCTTCCAAGGTTGACAATTTTTCTTTGAACTTTTCACTTTCAAGGTATCTGGAAAAGAAAAGAACTTAAAAAATACTAATATTTCCCATCAAATTACTCCAAACGCACATGATCGTAACAATTTAGACTTAAAAATACATTCAAAAACTTAGACTTCCTCACTGTTCAAGTTAACACCCAAACATACAACGAAAGGCTTCAGCCGTAAACTTGGGTTAAACTGGAGATGTGATCATCGCAGTTGTAATCGCAATTTAAGCAATTGCAAATTTTTGGCCCGACATTTTCAAGGCTTCAACGAGATTCGAACCCAATTGCGATGATCACATTTCCATTTCATCTGTATTGCCGCAGTTCAAATCAATTTCATTTCACGTCTCATCCCTGTCACGGGTAAAGAAGAACTCGATAAACTGGGTAACTACTTGGTGTATGCACTCGCGTTATGGTCCGGGTATTTATACTCAAATTTAAACTACAGTACAGGGGCCCGTTTCTCGAAAGCCCCGAAAAGTTTTCGGGTCCGTAAAGCCATTTTCAGCTCATCTGTACCTAAAAAACGGAGACGTGTATGCGCTTGAAACTTCTTGTATGAAGAGAACCTCTGTTCATATTGAGACTATGTGAATAAAACAGCTTTGTAATCGTAAGGTTCGAGATTTTGCTTTGGCTTTACGGGCCCGAAAAGTTTCCGGGGCTATCGAGAAACGGGCCCCAGGGCCGGGTTGTTCGAAAGCCGGTTAACGTTAACCCAGGATTAAACGTTAACTGAAGCATTTTTTTCTTGTTTAAAATTGTTTTTCGCCTCTAACGTTTGGTGTAGTTTAAGATTACTACAGCTCAAAACTGAAGGGCAAACGATATAAACAGATCACCTAACCAAAAAGTTACAAAATTGAAATCAAAATTCTCGCTAACCCTGGGTTAGCTTAATCGGGCTTTCAACAACCCGGCCCTGTACTATAAATTAGTCTGCTCCCAACATATGGTTCTTCATAGCTCAGTTAAAGTCCTGACAATGCTTTTTTTCGGGCCAAAAAATTTACAGTTGCTTAAATTGCGATTACAACTGCGATGATCTCATCTCCATTTCATCTGTATTCCCGCAGTTCAACTCAACTTCATTTCACAAACTTGGCTTAGTTGAATGCCTTGATATTACGCATGACTAAATTACATGTAATTACATTCACATGAAATATGTTCACAATACCACTTACCCGGAGTTAGGGTGCATGATGTTTTCGAAAGCCCACAAACTTTGAAGCTGGTCGCCGTTTTCACCTAACGAAAACAAAAAGTAATAAAAAGAAATTAATTTTATCCGTTAACCTTACCTTATCTGTTAACTTTCCGTTTAAGGTCGGTAAAATTAAAGAGTTATAATAAACCCAAACAGGATGCAAATTGCAAAGTTCACTGTCTACGGTAAACACATACATTATGTTTTCTTTTCTAAAACAGCGCAATAAACTAAATTTTTTCCAGAACGCAAATAATCAGCTCCGTCTTCGTCTTCTCTCGACCAACAGTGATAAAATTATATTTTATTATCATTTATGATACAGATAGGAATCTGCGTGCGCTCTGATTGGTCAAAACCCATGTTTTTCTTTTACCATAGATAGTAGTAGGGAACTTAAGCAAACCACCACGACGACGGCAACGAGAACGTAACCAAACAAAAGGTTTAATGAGTAAAACAATAGCTGTGCACGGGCGTTATAGATCTTTGTACATTTCTTTGCCGTCCTCTGCAAAACTAGAACGTGAAATGACCAAGTTCTGTGTCGTCTACAGAACGTGGACGACGATGGCCAATTTTTCGTATTTCCATTTGGAATTGAACTCCGTCGCTGCATATTTAGCTCAAGTACATTTTTAGCGCCATTGGCGAACCGAACAGATCTAGACAATCGCAAATTTCATTGGTAAAATATAAATTCAATTTTTACTTGGCGTCGTCTCCGGCGTGGTCGTTGCTTAAGCTCCCTAGTAACGAGACTGGTCTCTTTGTTATCCATGGTTTCACCAGAGTATAAAACATAGAAAAAGCATGTTTTGTTTTTCGTCACATTATCTCTATACAAGAGATTATCAAGATAAGAGAGTGAATCCCCAATATAGGTCCTCTAACTAAGGTAATCCCTGGGCGCTTACCATTCGACCAAAAATTTCGAAGTTTTCGAAACGGGGAGAAATGGTACGGAAATTTCCTGGGAAAAGTACCAGAAAATCCGGAAATTGCTGAATTTCCGAAAAGCGAACCGCTCAACCGAAAATTCCGGAAATTCCTGGATTTTAGGTAAATGGACCGCAAATTTCCAGGGAAAATTTTTCGAAAATTTGGGTA
>JAHPZR010029688.1:5000-27500 GCA_019787425.1 Platygyra sinensis | reverse complement strand
CAGTGAGATTCTTCATGGCCCGAGAAACAAACACAATGAACCATAATGCAATACAGGGCATTGGAGACTGGGCTCTCGAACTTGAATCTCATTCTCCGACCGTACTGCATTTTATTATGAAGTGTTTTGCCGTTTGGCCAAGTTAATGCAACTGAAATCAGCTACATTGCAAAGATTTCAGCTAGCTTTGAAACACCTGCTTCCCCTTGAAAAAAATTCCAGACTTCATCCCATTTTTCAAGACTTTGCCTTTAATTTCCATACTTTTTCCAGGTCTGGAAAAGTAGTTCGCAAATTTCCAGACTTTTTCAAGAATTCAAGACTTTGTACGAACCCTGTATGTAAATAGAGTTAGTGCTGTTAGTAGTCCAAATAGTGTTCATATTTGTATTTTAAGTATTGTTTCCCGTGTGTTGTTGTTAATAAAATTATTGTAAAAAAAGCATTTCTTTCAGCAATCAAATTGAAACTGACTAATAACAGATAATAACAAGTCAGAGCTTTGCAAATCAAGAAACTCAGGAAGGAGAATTTGCTGGGTGGAATCAACTCCTTTGCAGGTCAGTTCTTACAGCCATCTCTAATTGTACAGAGCTCAAGGCCCTTTCAGGTCATGCAGACAGTCCAGGTTCCAAAACAAGTTTCTTATTTTCTACCTGTTTTTTTTTTTTGTAGGACCAGGTCACAGCTTCACAGATCAAAAAACTCAGGAAGAGAGTTTGCTGGTTGGAACCAACTCCTTTGCAGGTCAGTTCTTACAACCATCTCTTGTACAGAGCTCAAGATCCATTCAGCTTATTCAGACAGTCCAGGTTCCAAAACAAGTTTCTTATTTTCTACCTGTTTTTTTTTGTAGGACCAAGTCACAGCTTCACAGATCAAAAAACTCAGGAAGAGAGTTTGCTGGTTAGAACCAACTCCTTTGCAGGTCAGTTCTTACAACCATCTCTTGTACAAAGCTCAAGATCCATTCAGCTCATGTGGACAGTCCAGGTTCCAAACCAAGTTTCTTATTGGCTACCTTTTTTGTGGGACCAAGTCGTAGCTTCACAGATCAAGAAACTCAGGAAGAGAGTTTGCTGGTTGGAACCAACTCCTTTGCTGGTCAGTTCTTACACCCATCTCTTGTACAAAGCTCAAGATCTGTTCCGTGCATGCAGAAATGCAGATAGTCCAGGTTCCGAAACAAGATTTTCATTTTTTACTTGTTTTTTTTGTAGGACCAGGTTGTAGCTTCACAGATCAAGATGATGCTATACAAATCTTACTTACCCCAAATGTTCCCAATGTTCACAGTGTTTACAGACAAATATTTTCACTTACCATACTGTCGGTTGAAGTCCTGGTCAATATTGTTATGACATAATGTGACTTAAAGAATTTTCAGGGATTATTTAGAGTCTAACTGTAAGTCACAAGCAGGCACCCCACCTCTTACCACCTTCTCAATTCTAGGGGAACCTCCCTCATACATAACATTTGCTTTAAAGGCCAACCTATGATTTGTTTGCTCGATATATCAAGTTAAATTAAAGCACTTAATGTTGGACTTAAAGAAATAAAGCTACCTGTTCTAGCTAGCTACACCTACTTGGAACAGACACGCCCTTGAGAAGTGCAAGCCAAGTTTTGTTGTTGATTTATATTTGTAATAGTTTTCATGGCTCAGTGGGGGAGTGTGGATTGTTATGAGCTGTGTAACTCCTCCTCTAGTAGTTTGTCCAAGTTCAGTTTGGAGGAAACTCACACACATAGCTGGAATTAAAAGGAGTTGCAGTATCGAGTTTTGGCTGGTTTATTGGCCCCAGAATATTACAAAGTTAATTTCAGATTACCCTATGAATAAGTAATAGTAATTGGACCAAGTGGAGTACAATTCAGGGAGTAATCACGCATGTAATTTCAAAATCGGATGGAAAAGGTAAGTTGTTCCACAACTGAGCTCCGTTTTACAAAAAACTTCTCTTAAGATAATCAGTTTGACTTTATGGAAGAACTAATTTGTACATTGTCAAAATATACAAATCTTGATCTCAGACAATTCGAGTCATACCACGTAATGTTTCATACATTCAGGAAAGACTTCTGTTCCAATCTTTGATGGGAAAGTACAAAACATGGATCCCCTCTGTGGACCAGGTCCATGGACCAAGTCCATCAAAGTATGGATCGGGTCCATGGACCACCTATTTTTACTACTCCTAAAAATACTTTAGCAAACAATAAAATAAGTAAATTGAACAATAATGAAATAAAAATAAAATAAGTAAATTTAAAAAAAAAAAAAAAAAGAATTCACTGTAATATTTCAATTTAATATTAAAATATTTAAACTATTTCTAGATTACTAGAAAAAGTGAAGAGACATAATATAAACACATGGAAATGGGTTTGTGGAGACATTCACAGACTTTTAGTTTAATGTTTTGTTGTGAGCAGTTTTAAAATAACAAAATTTGCAATATTAATAGTGATAAATGAGTGAAGTTGACTTTGGCTCTAAAAAGGTGACAATGTCAGTTGTAAAATTTACAGTTCATTTAAGCCCTGTGTTAATTTTTTGTTCACTTGGGTAAATGTTGCAGTTCATAACTGAATTGTTATATGGCAGTATTTTAGGGGTAGTAATAAGGGGTCCATGGACCTGGTCCAACTATGATGGACCCAGTCCATGGACCTGTCCATGGATCTGGTTTCCCATCTGTTGAGGTTACTACACAAAGGTCTCGATTTTTATTAGATCAGTTATCGATTAGCTTGATTGCGTGCCTAGTTCTTGGTAACGAACCTAGTTACAGTGTTTGCAAATGTTTATCTTGTTTTCTATTGGTTTTGTAACCGGACCTTTTAGCGTCTCCACGCGCATATAAAAGCTTAGTTCAGCGTCCTTTTAACAGAGTTTCGCAAGATTTCACCTTGACTAGTTCTACCTTCGCTGTTCTTCGTTTTCTTAACCTTGGCACAAGCGGGACCAATATGTAAGTGATTTTTGTAGTTTTATTTTAGTTTGTTTAGATTTAGTTTGTTCTATTTTGGGCGAAAACACATTGATGTACAAAATCGTACATAACACAATTTTAATCATCTTGGATTCAATAGGAGAGTAATCGTGAACGCCCACATTTAAGACCAGGCTATTCTGGGCTATAATCAGCCACAAATGTTCATCTTTATATTTGTTATACAATCTCAAATAGTTTTTAGCGTAGTTTATAATGATTGTTTATGTTTATCGTTGTTATTTTGTCGCGTTATCAACGTAGACTCGCAGATTGTTACACGCCCCATTTTGATCTTATGTTACGCGGCATTTCTAGTGTATTGATAAGAAATTCGTTATATTGTTATTTCAGTTTACGATCGTTACTATTTGAAGCATTAAATTGCCGTTAACCGTCAACTTGGTTTTCCGTGATTCTTGCTACCTCGTAGACGACCCGTAAGATAGTCCTGACACAAATTAGCAGACACGCTTTAAGCGACGCACCTTGAAGTTTGACTCGCCGCAAGCGTTACACCATCTTTGATCGTAGAGACTTCACCACCCTTGTGCTGAATAAACCATCCGTTCGCAGACATAAGGATGCGGACTGTGACTTTGAAGCCCATGGAGTTTTTCAGAGGTCCTTGTTACATTTTCCCCACAATACATAATTGCAATAATCAAAATGTGGTTGAACAAGGCTATTGTTAACTTTAATTAAAATATCAAATGGAGTGAGATGCTGAATTCCATTTGGCGGGTCTAAAACACAGGTCACGGGTCATTGTTTTACCAATACTGGAACAACCTTAAAACTTTACTAATGCTATTAATATTGTCATAGTGTAGAATGTTTAGGCCTAAAGGCAACAATGACCCGGGGGGGGGGGGGGTTACTCCCTATAATGGCCTACACGGGGAGGCTCCACCCGAAAGGGGTACCTTTTTCAGGCTTCAGGTATATAAAAGGGTACGTATTAAGTCTTTTTTCCCCTATAAAGACAGACTCAGCCGCTCCCTTAGGTCTAAAGTAGTCTATAAGGCTAGCTGCTGGGATTGTGATGATTACTATATTGGAAAAACAAAACGTCGATTACATGACAGGAAAACGGAACATTTTAAAGCACTGACGAGTAGCAGCCATTCTTCTGCCATTGCTGACCATATGACCCAAACAGGCCACAAGATTAAATGGGATCACTTTGATATTTTAGCCACTGGACAGTCTGATGTACATTGTAAAATTAAAGAAGCCTTGCTGATTCGTGATTTGAAACCAGCGCTTAATGAAAATATTGGCAGTGAGAAACTTCTCTACTAGCCATTTATATTTTTCCAGCAGACTTAACTAGGTCTGTTTATTTTCTTTTTCATTGTCATTACTTTCCTTATTTGGTATTAGTCTTCGCATTTAAATTTAATTGTAATTTAGGTAACCGTACTTCTGAAGATGTATGTTGGAGCATACGAAACGTCAAGTTCATAAATGAAAGTTTTTACAACATGCGTTGTCTCGTTATGTTTATAACCGCAGTTTGTTTGCTATTTTTACTCAAGTTGAGGTATATAAAAGGGTAGGGAAATCGGTCATTTAGGCATTTAAAAGGGCCTTTAATTATAATATTTCGAATAGATGCCCCTTACGGCTGCATCAGTTTATTTATTAAGCACTACATGAAATTGAGAACAAGACTTCCCAAAGTAGGTATGTGAAAGGGGTACCTTTTTTCAATAAAAGGTATATAAAAGGGTTACCTTTTTAGCCAAAATGGTATATAAAAGGGTAAGGGGTTGGACCTCAGGGCGGAGCTCCCGTACTAAACTTTGTTAAGTAGCCCCCCCAGGAACAATGATGAAGGCAACAATGATTTATTAAAAATCGTAACATGTCAATTTCAATTTCAATTTATTTATTTCCACACTAAATATATAACATAGGCACGCAAGGCGTGTTAGAGTTATTTTTTGTGAACTGAAAGGTTTCAGAGATAGCAGAATTCTGAATCGATGACATGTAAAATGTTTTACTAAACAAACTACAGTAACCTGACACGTCTCCAAATTACTATAGATATGATCTTATTTTCTAACAGGCAATTTGATTTGTTTTTTGTTACAACCCACACTGTGATTGGTGTGACATGCGCACATGCATAACTCCCCATCACTCACCGATGTTATAGCCCTTTCAACCCCAAAAGGAATTTTTGCTCAAAAATACTCAAGCCGTTAAGAGAACTTTTCGCATTTTATACGAGTCGTAAGTTTACCCTTTTTACAAAACACTACTTCACCGAAAATAGAAAGAAAGAAAGAAAAAAAACTTTCTGATACATTGAAAGTCTGATTTTGCACTTTAACTTGACGCCACGCCGTCTTCAAAAAATATCGAACTGAAATGAATGTCATCAAATAAAGCTATAAACTGCTACTGTAGAGACGTAAAAACAGTTTAGAAATGAAAGCTTCTTTTTTGTTTAATATCCTGGAAACAAAAGCCGACAATTTGTAAGCTCCCATTGAATTTATTCCCATAGCAAAAATAGAAGTGTCAAGTTACCACTTATAACTAAAAATAGCAAACATCTTGTGCGAACGATTTTCTCCGACACGAAAAACAAAAGTGTCAAGTTACCATTTGTAACTAAAATAGCAAGCATCTCGTGGGAACAGGTGCTGACGATTGGTTAGCTCTAATTGAATTTACTCCCTTGTGAAAAACAAAAGTGTCAAATTACTGTTTGTAACTAAAAAATAAAAATATGTCTATATTTGCATGCAACAAGAACAAAACAATCATTACCTGTACCTATTGTAAACGTTTGAACTCTTTCGAATCAAAATAGTCTTGTCTCCCCTAAAAACTAAGAACTAGAAGCAACGATGCGTGACGTCTAATTGAATTTACTCCTTGTGAAAAACAAAAATATCAAGTTACCTTTGTAACAAAAAAAAAACATCTCGTTCATTTGCATACAACTAGCTCACGCACTGTTTCAAACCTCAAGGCTCATCTCGTCCATGACTAAAATCCTCAACCTAACCCACCGAATTTGCCGAAGTAAACCCAATATATGAATACTTCCTCCTCTTTTATAGAAGAATAAATATGGCTGTTCTGAACTGTATCGGGATCAAATCCTCTCATATACCATTTACCTTTAAAACAAGAAATTTGATTGGCTGTTTATAGTAGACCCGATCTGATTGGTGTGACATACATACATCTCTCACTCACTTACTCACTCACTGATCCATTGACCCGTCCACAACATACTTGACGCGCCGACTAAGAGGTATTTTTTTACAAAAAAATAACTCAAAAAGAAAGTACAGTCTGTCTCCGCCGACAAATAGCAAAGGCTAATCGCGGTGGGCGGAGCAACACGCAGTCCGTGGTTAAACTGTTAATTATTAGGTTACAGCCTAAAACATAGTCTTAGTGTAGTACTTAGGCCTAAGGTTAGCATCAGGAAGGGAGTACCTGTAGTTCGAGTGGTATTGGCGTTAACCTTATTATCAGCTATTTTGTTTTTAAGTTCACTTGTACGCGTAAATAAAAATCATATATAGAGAGTTTTCAGATCCAACAGAGAGCTCACCTTTCAGATCAATGCAATCCTGCTTTTCTTGCTTATTCTCCAAGTACGTGAAGCTCGTGTTGGTTTTTCTCCAGGAAAGGTTAATGTCCAGTTATTTATGCGACTTAAATCCTAAGACCTATGAAAGTAAATTACACGTAAAAACGCAGTTAACGACTGAAAATACATGGGAGATACTTTCTCTTAGCAACCGCCATTTTGAATTCTTCCGCCGTTTGGAGGGGTCTGGTAACGCTTCACGGAGCGGGGTGTACATAAGGTGTACATTGGTGTACATTGTGTTGTCACGTAATAAAAAAACCCCTGAGTCAAAAACCATTCAGTGGATAAAGTCAAGAAATTGTGATATTTAACACAAAAGTAACTAGCAGTTTCCATTGGAAAGTGAAGTACTGCGAGTGAAGGTTATGTGGAACGTGTTTTATGACATTTAGGAAGTATTGTAGAGGGATGAGTCAACATGAGCTACTAGATTAGAGTATTCTGCCAAAGGCTAATAAGGTTAAAAACTTTTCTGTTTCCGAGAGCAAGCAAATTAATCAACACGCAAACAAATTATTTCTGCACGTATTTTTCTTGGGGCTACTGACTGAACAAAACTCTATAAAACTCCTAACCATATTATGTGGTTTCTAAGACGTTTAAGTCTTGTTGAGTCCGTAGCTCCAAGACGAACACGTGCAGAAATAATTTGTTTGCGTGTAGATTTGCTCGCTCTCGGGGTCATTCATGCACGCGAATGAGATGATTGACGTCCCACCAGGGAGCATTCATTTTTTAGAAGGGGGGTGGGCCAGAGGAATTCAGGGTAGGGTCATTAACTTTTTGCCAGCCCAAAAAGGGAGGGTCAGCATAAATTTGACACAACAAAAGGGGGTCACTTAAAAATTTTTTAATATTATACAAGTTTATACAAACTGATCTTTGAACCCTTAACGTTACAAAGCTAATTTGAGACTCAAATGAACTTTGTGCCACTGAAATGTATAAAAACTCCAGTCGCACCAACTGAATTGATAATTAGATGATGACAACAACAACAACAACAAAGACAATTTTTAATATTTGAAAGAAACTGTTAAAGAGAAGATTGGTTAACACAGACTGGTTATTAAAATAATGTCACAGTTCCATGTCTGTCAATGATCAGAGTCAGACTCACTTAGTCTCTCACTATCAGACAAGGCAAAGGATGGTGGTAAGGAATCAGAAATGTAGGCCTTAGTGGCTTCTGAGAATCGGTTGTCTGATTCGAGTGTCTCATGCAAAACCTTTGCCTCCCTTCTTGATAAACTTACTAATGCTGCAATGAAACCCCATGGGTCTTCTACCCCAGTAGTTATATATGGTTGACCCTTAATAAAACCTTTTGCAGAACTCTTGTTTTTGCATTATCCATCCTGGCTAACTTTCGTTTGATACTTTTTCTTTTGTTTTGCTTCCTCTTTCGAGCTTTTGAGGTAGATGGCTTGAAGACCAAGCTCTTGAATGTGCTCTGTAACTCCTTTAGCTTTTCATCAACCCGAGCCATAAATGCTGAAGCGTTTTGACCTAGCTCATTAAGCTTGTTCACTGTAGCAGAATTAAAGTCATGGTGAATAGATTTCCCAGGAGAAAGGTACCTACCACTCTTATCAAAAAGGCCTTGATCCATGGCTACCACTTCGTTTTAGAGCTTGTTTACTTCAGTTTTCAAGCTAGTGAGCTGGTCCAAATGTTTAGACAAAACAGCTACATCACTGGCTCTTGGAATATATGAAGTGGTAAAACATGATACTTTCCACGTGCAGCTGGATTGTCTCCTTTTTTTTATAATACAGTTTCTGTTGCAGTGTCCCCACCTTTACGTCGGTTTCGTATTGTCGGCTTCTCTCTGTCATGAACTGGTTTCAGAAATAGCTATCTGACTTGAATTGCAATAAGGTCAGACTGCCTTATAAAACTTGGGTAGAAGTTCCATATATGCTATTGAACTTTCACCTTTTGGAGAGGGAATATAGCCCAGTGATTTCTTTTGCCATTGTTCTCCATGGGTTTTGTCGGCCCAAGATAAAAAACTTTGCCTAGGTTTGGGGTTATCCCCGACTGCAGTGTTATTACTTTTCCTCTGCTTTTCTATTGCCTTTCGAACTGCTAATGCAACCTACTTCCTCTGCCCAAGTAGGGGAATCTCTGTTGAAAATTCTTCTGAGAGCACATCTTCAGTGATTGTTTCAATATCTACTTCCAGATCATCATAACCCTTGTTGATAAATGCATTCAAATTAATAACTTGAAATGTCGTTTTCTTGAAACCAGTCGCACATGCTCATTTCTGTTTGGCGAGGTGGTTTACTTTCTTTTTGCTGTCGAACTGCTAAGAGCAGCTGCTGTCGTTTGCCTGGTAAACATATTCCTTCAGCGAATTGTTCCTCCAGGAGTTGTTTATCCACACATTCAAAAATTGAAGCATTTTCTAAAAAATACATTGTCAGCCCTGATCTGGTGAAAGAATGTCTTGAGCACCTTACGAATATTGAAGTGAGCAAAAATATGCGCCAAGAAGAAAAGCGTCAAGCAAAGAAAGATGAAGAAACAAAAGGTTACGGTGACTATAACTGGGAGGAACTCTACAAATCGGGAAACCTAAAAAAGCTGAAGGTTGCTGAGCTCAATAAATATATTTTTCGCCACAACCTTATCAAGGAGAAAAATGTCCTAATCAGAAAAACTTAACCTTCTGTCAGCTCACATCAGCAAAGGTTTATGTGAAAGGATCTTGATATTGAGTGCTGCTGAAACTGCAGCAACGGAAGACTCGGACACCTAGTCAGAAGATAATGATGCCAGTGTCAGCGAGGACTCGGAAAGTGAAGATAAACTACTACTGGAATTTAGGGATGCAAGCAACTCAGACGAAAATGATTCAAAGGACAGCGAAAGTGAAGAGGAAGATGAGTTGTCTGAAGGGGCCAGGGTAAACTGTTATGGCAGAAAAGTAGGCAATTGGAGGTTGCGCTATTCTAGCTAACAGGTGCGTCTGTGTGAAGGACCACGGGATCGTTGCACAATCCAGCCACAAATCATGTTTGTCAGGAGGAAGGGCTGGGTCACTATAAATTTTACTGCTTCCCGGGGAGGGTCACATTTTTTAACAAAAAATATAAAGGGAGGGCAGGGAGATTTTACATTCATGCTCATAGGGACTCCTCCGGCCCACCCCCCTTCTAAAAAATGAATGCTCCCTTATGACTATGTCTAGACTGTTTTTGCGCTGAAGCTCGCGTAAAGGGTTTTAAAGCGTTTCAAAGTTCCAGGATATGCTTTAAATATTCTGAGAAACAAATCGGCCTTAGTCATAGGAATTTGTACAACCTTCACTTTCTTTCAAACTCTTCGCCCGCGTGTTGGAACTCTTGTGAACGTGACATTCGTTAGCGTGACCGGATGTGACGCATGTATGTTCCCTAAGTCTTGTGGACTATCCAAGACCTCGTGCTTCTGCTCGAAATGGATCCTCGCTTGTGTTTCGCATTGTTAGTACAGTCCAGAGTGTAAAGAGAATTGAAGGGTTGAAATTGAGCCTTGGAGTGGATCTTAACTACTTTCCAACACCGTGAAAAACGTTGCTTTCTACACGAAACAGGATTTTCTCTTCCACATCGATACCACTTTGATGGTAGAAGTTCTTCAGAATCGGAATCGCCTCGATTTCAATTACTTGAAATCGAGGCAAATGCGGTGAAATACATACATCTCAAATGAGCCTGGCATCTGGCGCAGGCAACCGAGGCTGGTCACGTACACGACCGAAATTAGTCTGCTGCGAAGCCTGGTAGCTTAGCAGCAGTAATATATATACATGAAAAAATTACTCCATTCTGATTGGCTGAGATCACTGCAGTTACAGTGTAACACCAGTGCAAAAAGTGTAACACCAGTGCAAATTACACATCGTAATTCTGGATTATGATTGACTGAAAGACAAAAGGAAATTTTCTAAGACAATGATATCACGTAAAATGATGACGAAAAGTTTGTGCAGAAGCTTCGAATGACAAAAATATGGCTTCAAGAAAGATCTTCGGGCACTTCCTCTGTTGAAAATTGTATTCAGCGAGTTGTAGGCTCAGACTCCAAATTTACGAACTATTTTTAAAATGAACTAACCACGTAATCCGAAACATACATAAACGGCGAATCATACTGCCTAAAAACGGTGAAGAAACTAGACTCAAATCTCCAAAAACAGCAGCAGGGCTCACCTAAAATCTCAAACCCGGCAAGAAAATGCAGTAAAGATGAAAATCTGGAAAATTATGTACCAGTCAAATCGAAGTTTAAACATCCCCCCGGGCATTTGACGCCTCTTGCTGCCCGGGAGGGAGGGCATTTGATTACCACTTATAGGAGATGGGGAATTTGATCACTAGCCTCGATTTCACGTTACGAGTCGCGCTGATTCCAACTTCGTCCCCAGGGCCTTGTCCTCGACGATTTTCAGCCTCGAGTGAATTTTAATACGCCGGAGCCGATGACGATGGCATTACAAAGTACCAGTTGAAAAAGAACATTTTAAAATTCTTTAGTGACTTTAGTACCACGAAATAAAACGCGAAGAAGGACCCAAGAAGAAGCTTGGGGGAACTCGAAAAAGCAGTGGAAACAATCACCTGCGGCTCGTGTTCCTACAGCATTTCTCCTTCTCCCAAACTTTCACTCTTGTTTCTATTTAACAATTAGATTATGAGCTCGAGATTTCTATGAGGTGATAGTTGATGAGGCCGCAGGCCAAATCAACTATCGCCTCATAGAAATCGAGAGCGAAATAACGGTTTCCAGTGATTTTCCCACGCATCATTGAACTTTACCCTTAAACAAAGTTGCACGTATCGAACTGTCCTTGGCAAATTTGTAGTTGCTTACGCGCGTACCTGCTTTTTCAATACTTTCAAGTTTCTTTAAGTCAAGAAACCGTAAATGTGCTTCTTTTAGTGTTCTCAAAATTCCTTCCGGTATTTGTTCATAAAACTTCAAGCAGGCAACATCGTTTAGAATAGATTCCATGAGTGGTACTGATTCTTAATAGCTTAGGTCCGTCGTGCGAGACGCGAAAGAAAACCGCGAGAAAAACATGGCCGCGCGAACTCTTGGGGGCAAGAGGCACAGATCTCACGCGGCCATTTTTTCTTGCGGTTTTCTTTCGCGTCATGGTGTGATAACTGACGACGGCTCAGCCCAAGTCAACTGACCTGACGCATATAAATCCACCCAGTCGGTCAAAACGTTATCCAATTAATCCTATTCACAGATACTTCGAAAACGCAATGATGAAGTAGAGAAGAAACACAAGCAACATCCTCAGAACTAATAAACTGTTAGCGCCTTTAGTAACGAAAATTTCCTAACAAAAAGCGCTCTTTGACATTCCTATACCGCGTTTCCTATTTTGAGAATCTTGACATTCTTTTTGAATATCAATTTGGATTTCGTAAGGGAAGTTCCACCGCTCAAGCCATAACTGAAATTGCGGATACTTTAAGAAAAGCAATTGACAATAATTTTTATACATGCGGCATTTTCTTAGATTTCTCGAAAGCTTTCGACACGGTTAACCATAGTACCCTACTACAAAAATTAGAATCATACGGGATAAGAGGGATACCGCTGGCCTGGTTTGAAAGTTATCTTACAAACAGGGACCAATACGTCGCCTTGGGTAATACTGAGTCGTCCTATCAAACTACGGTCTGCGGTGTCCCTCAAGAAAGTTTGTTAGGTCCTTTCCTATTTTTGATATACATTAACGACCTCCCTAATTGCTCTGAGTTCCTTTCCTTTAAGATATTTGCAGACGATACTAACTTGTTTGCTTTTGCAACAAATATAAAATCATTAGGACTGCAAATGAATTTAGAACTAAAAAAGGTCAAGGAATGGTGTGACATAAACAAGCTATCGATAAATTTAAAGAAAACCAATTACATGATTGTAAAATCCTCAAGGAAAAAGAACATGAATGTTAATATAAATATAACTAACCGAGATGGATCATGCCACTCCTTAGAACGGAAGGACCATATTAAATATTTAGGAGTAATGATCGACAGTGCTTTAAGGGGGGGAGAAACTTAATTACAAGACTGTTGCTAAGGAAATCTCAAATTCTCCTTTTATAGATCTTTAAGAGGCTATAAAAGCACTTAAAGATCTATAATTCTCGAAATATTGTACATTTTCTCAAGCGCATACTACAAGTTGTAGATAATGCCGTGTTTTGGCAAAACGTATTGTTATATTTCGAAAACGATCCACTCAGGCTGAGTTTTTAGACGTTTTCTATTGTGGTCACGTGACATACCAAATATGGGCGTGGTTCGAAACATTTAAAGGAAACGTGAATCGAACAAACACGGTAAACTTTGATGCCCACTGGACTTCAGGAGCCAAAAAAGGAGGTTTTGAGATTTCCTTAGCAACAGATTTGTAGTTAAGTTTCTCCCCACTTAACATGTGTTTAACTTGAAAATATCACATCTCATATGTGTGCGCAAAGCTTTCACGGAATACAGGAGTAATCTTTAAGTTGAGGCATTATCTACCTCTCAAACAACTTACGCAGATCTATTATAATCTTAACTATCCTTACATTTCGTACGCTATAGCTACCTGGGGCAGCACCAGCAAGACAAATTTACATAACATACAAACTAAGCAAAATCATGTTATTAGGCGAATGTTCGTTCAACTCTATCTGGCAAAAATTCTTTGTTTTCATGTGACGTCATCATTTTCCAAAATAACAAATTACCAATCCTACTGGCGTTTTAGTGTCATCAGACATAAGACCTTATCAGAACTTGGCGTTTTATAACGTTTAAGCTCGATAAGTTTCCTCATTTTCTTAGGGGGTGTTTACATGACACCGGGGCGACTTTCGCCCCGGAGCGAGTTCACTCCGGTCCCCTCTCATGGCTCTATATTTGTTTACTTGATACCACCACAAAATGTTATGCCGGCGCGAATCACCCCGGCGTGAGTTCACCCCGGTTCTCGCACCGGGGCGAGAATCTCACCCCGGTACGAAATCTCGCAACGGTATCATGTAAACGCAAAACGACCACCCATTTCGTGTGAAATCGGTCTGCCGGTAGACTGGAACGGATAGCGCATGCGTAATGTTTGCGATTTTGAAGCAAACGTATATTTTATCAACATGACCGTAAAATAACAAGATATGAAATGACCCAGTCATCATGTAAACGCGATGCGAAATAAAAAAGTCATCCTGGTGTGAAACCCGCGCCGGTGCGAGTTTTCTCATGTAAACACCCCCTTAAAGAGGACATTTGAATTTTCAAGTTCATGCGTTGCGTGACATTAAATGGCGGTCCGAGACAATCTCGTCCCCAGAGCCTTCGTTACCCTTGTCAAGCGGAACGGGAAAACGAACGTTTTCCCGTTCCAGTGGACAAGGGTAACGGAGGCTCTGGGGACGAGATTGGGTCCGAGACCCGGGGTCCGAGAAGGATCACGCGTAGGTCAAAAGAGCAGTTATCGCTTACGTTTTTGGTAACTGAACAGTTCTTGCGCTAGAATAAGCATTACTTTCAATGTTTCAGAACTCTAGAGTAATAATTTTTCGTTTCAGTGGAAAAACTCGGTGACAGATGTTTCTGTTGGTTTCCGGCCGCCAAGTTGGTGCCCCTCTGAGGGGCACCAACATGTCGTCTCCATACAAAGCTCTATAAATTTAGGTGAAACTGTTTACCGAATAACGCGGCAATAAAAAAACCGCACAGACCTATATCTCGGCGATGTTTTTTGTCTATCAATTATCTATCATATACCTGATTCTTGACTTAATTTATTGAATGGTTACGATTTTTATTTTCGATGCAAACCACCAATACCGATAGTGCACTACCTTTACTTTATGTCTTGGAAATGTTAACTGTAGCTAAAGTATATCGTTTGCATGCTCTCAAATTTATTCATGCATGGCACAAAAGCGTTTTGCCAGAACTCTTTAACCATTTTTTCCAGTATGCCAGTAACGTACACAATTATAACACCACGTATGCGGCCAAACAAAATCTTCACAAATTTTCAGTAAAAACAAATACTGGCAAACTAATGATCTCATTTATGGCCATTGATCTTTGGCAAGAACTGCCATACAAGTTTAAAGACCTAAATCGATTTGCTTTCTCCAAAAGTGTAAAAAACCACATTCTATCTCAGCAATATCAAACCTAAGTTTCCACAAATCAAAAGTGCTAAAACTGTCTCTCATTCAAGTAATACAAAACGTAAGTCTTCCACAATTCTTCTACATTGAGTGACAAAAGTGTTGAGACACTTGACAGTAAAATTCGATTTTCTGCGTCTTGGAAACATTTCCCGCCCCCCCTTTCCCCCAAAACAATGTTGATTTTTTTATTTCTTCGACTGCACAGACCACAGCGCCCACACAACATTGAATTGGGGGGCCGGGGGTATCAGAGATTTAACGCTAGATGCAAATAAAATAGAACAAATGCTTAAGTATCGAAAATCGTCTTTTCTAAAAGTGTCTCAACTTCTTTTGTCGTTCATTGTAGCTTTATAGCTTTTTAATTTAGTAATCTGTCCCTCCACTCCCAGTTTCTTTTATGTTCATTCAATCGAAAAGGAGGCTAACTCGATAACCTCGCGGTTTTTTTAGTCTCCATGCAGTAACTATAGACCACTGTTATCTTTAATTTTTTACATATGTATCCTTTCCTTTTTTTATGTTAATATTGTAACAAAAAACTCTAGTGCTAAATAAAGTAAAGTTGAAAATTGAAGTTGTCGTATGTTGCCAGTGCTTGTGCTCGTGGAAACCAGCGTTTTGCAATTGCTGACTACAGGTACAAGCCAAATTTTTATTGATCACATTTTGGTGAAAACAATAAGTTTTGCTTCTGATCCGACTAAATGACAACAATACTCATAGCTGTGTTTCCATTTCTCAATGTTCTAAAATAATCTCACTTCTGCTATTGTCCTGAAAACTCACACCACATCTTTGCATCAGTCATATAAATAACTCACAATATGACCAGTTTTACGCTAAAGTAAAAATATTCTCTGGAACAGCTATTGCAAGGTTTTGCTGGTGCGTTTGGTTATTCGTCTCGCTATAAAGGCGGGTATAATTATATTTCAAGAGCGCGCGTTGGACCATCTTTATCCAACGAGCGAGAGTAGAATAGTTGTTTTATCTAAAACGACTCCCCCTCAACTATAGAAACCAGCCAAAAACAAAGTTAAAAATGCTCCTAAAACTTACGTGTACAGTTACCACATTTTTAGAAAATTGTATAGTGGCTATGTACCTCATTATAATATGATCTAGTTTAAATAACATAGAAATATGCACTTCGATCCTATTGACTATGCTTCGACCTGCGCTGGTCAGGTGAACTCTGCGCAAACTGAAAACTTTTGTCACGCCCTCCACGCCTGAGTTTTACACGTCCTTGGAAAGCGTGTAACAGGCATTTAAACTAGCGCAAACGCGAGACGTGACATTTGCCGCTCATTTAATAACGGACAGATTAAATGCTGGTGACCCCAACTTGATTAGAGCAAAGAGTGAACTCTATAACGGTTTTGTTCTTCGTAATTAGCAAAAAACTCTCACCTCTATTATGTACTGGAAACTTGCACTTCGGCCTCGACTCAAGCCAAGTTAACAAAGAAAGTCACGAAAAAACAAAACCAATTCATCTCGTGAACAAGTCTCTCTGAAGTTTGTTTCAACACATTGGTCAAACACGGGAAAAACCTCAAAGTTTGTTCGCGTGTTTAATAGGTAAGTTTCTTTCTGTATTTTCTGTAGAGCGCGCAAGCTGGCGCAAGCTAAGCACTTAACACGGATCATGGAAAACAATTGTTTTTGATTAGGATAAATTAAACTACGATCATTTTGAAAAGAAAAAAAAGGTTTATAGCGACTTCAAGCGTACAGATTAGCTTACGTAAGACTCTTTTTTTCGGATTTCGGCAAGAAGGAGAGCTTTTAAAGACACAAAATGTTTATAATGATTATGACTTTGTTTGACTTTTCATTGTTGAAAAAATCTCACTTACTCGTCTCTTTTGTTCTGAAAACTCGCACCTCGTCTCGCGTGGGATGTTTTATAACTAAAGAAATTTTGCTCTTTTGTTTGTGTGTTTAATTAATGAGCGTGTTTATGTTTACATTTGTAAAGCCATGAGTATATAAGGAACCCACACAAACCTACTTCACTTTCTCATTACTCGCAAAGAGTGAAGGTAAACAAACGTTAATTATGAAGCTTTCTTGGCTGTTATTAGTGACACTGTTGGTTGTGGTTTATACTCCGCAAGGATACAGCAAAAGCAAGTAAGTTTTATCTTAAACTTCAAACATTTTAGCTAAATTTCGCGCACTATATATTCCGGGATTAGGACTTGATTCTCGTGTTGTCCACGCGCGTCGCGTAATCCTTGTTTGTCCAAGATGAACTTCGCGCTGCTAAGGACTTTATCACATAGCCCGCGATCTCGAATAGACATTTTTCAAGTTCTATCTAAGTCACAAACTAGTTAGGTTTTATTGCTAATCTAAGTCAGTTCAATGACAATTTAAATTTTTACTCATTACAGCACTTTAGCTGTAGGTATGGCATTCAAGCAGAGTGGGTTGTATCAGCAAAAACGCTCGATGTTTTTTGCTCAATTCCCACAAATTCATGCACCGTTAGGTGATTTCAAAGATTATGTTCGCTTAGGAATTCAGTAAATATACCTCTCCTTCCTGCCGTAATCTGTTTAAAAACAGTCTTGCGTAAGCTAATCTGTAATATTCTCATCCTTACTAGCATTTAAAGATGGTGACGGTGTCGCGAAATTTTTCATGAGCTAGGAACTCGTTTTTGTTTCTTACTCGGATGTTGTGCACAACTCTATAATCCATGAAAAAGCTGTGTTGTCTTAACTTTCCAGTCATTGTCGTATATTCTCTCATTGCTGAGTCCTGTTTTATTAAATGTTGTGTTTGTTTTTACTGTAGATCTGGCGGTGACTTGCGCAACGGATTTCCACGAGAAAAGGTATGAACATCTGGATAAATATGCGTTTGCTTCTTTTTATTCTAAGTAATGCGACAAGTCAATTGATGATGCATGTTAAAAAGGACTGGAAGACGCAAATCATTTATTCCTGTTTACGCTGTCGATAGTTGTTACAATGACTACATTCTCGAATAGAACTTAGGATTGCTTTTTTCTTAGCCATTCGGTTATTGGTCTGCTTTTGAACTGTCTGGCTTATCTATGATAGGCGCTGAGGCAGATCATAGTTAATGGAGGGGACTGGCCAGTCCCCTCCATTAACTATGGGCAGATAAGCTGTTTATGATAGCATATGTCAGTTACAGTAATTCAGTGCTCGCAATTGTTTCCGTTACCTTCACAAAATGGTTTGACAAGAGGCATGTCAGTGAGTGAACTGAACAGACCGCGAGCTAGTACATTTTAAGTGATGCATAGTTAATGTTCTAAATTTGTGACAGACAAGAAGCGCATGCGTAGTTCAGTGATCTGATATTCGACAGTCTTCTTGTATTTTTTCCAAGCGGAAAGTTTGTTTTGATGTATTTTTAAGACTACATTCCGAGACTTTCACATATTTGATTATGGGTTGTCAATGCCACAGGGTTTGACCCAAATTTTAAAACTTGCATGACTTTTCCAAAATTATTACCATATCCCTAGAAAATCTCTAGCTACTCTAATCCAACAATGTTAGTAAATATATACTTCAAACTGGTATTCTGGCACACAGATCGCGTAGTCACTCACGAATGTACCAAAATCTTAATTAAAATGCAGCAAAATCCCTGCCGTTGTCCAGAGCAACTCCACTTTACTTGGAATTCGAATTATTTGTTACAAAACTTCGTTTTTGTATTGAATGTGCATTGACTCTTGCACTATGAAATTGAACGATGCGTGAATTAGAATCTAATCAACCCGGTTTCTTTGAACACGAGAAGACGCAATAATGTTAACTGTTTCATTTCTTTCCATTTCCCCCCAGAATTATGAATTATTACTGCGGATTGTTAGAGAGGGAGGCCATCGTGGATTGACGGAGTGTCAGCAACTGTTTAAAAACGAGGTCTGGAACTGTTCATTGGGTGACGAAAATGTTTACAAACAGTTACCCATCTTTTTTAAGACGACTTTGACTCACGGTAAGTCTGCTTTAAAACTCTTTGGTAAAGTGTTTATTAATCGATATCCAAAATGGGTGTATATATTCTAACCGTTACTTCAAGTGACGCTATGATGAATAAAAAGGAAAATCGTTACGTAGTTTACAGATGTAAAGAGAAGCAGGACTGGTTTTAAGGGTCGCAAATTGAAAAAAATCACATTCGTCAATGTGCTGTGTTGTTAGGCAAGCGAAACTTCGACCACAGGTTGCTTAAGCTCGGAAATGAACGGTTATATTCTTAAGCCTAAAAAATACGACCTTGATTGTGCCATGCAAATATTTATTTTTCGACTGTTGCGTAACCCGAGTACCACTGTATGTACGTATACAGAGACCCTCATTTGCGAACTTGGACGACCATTCAGTTCGCTAACGTACCGAGACGACTCGCTAACGTCTAGTTCGCTAATCATCTCCAAAGGAGAGTAAATGATGAAAAAAAATGGAGTTTTTTAAGCGTATAAACAAATTTGGATGCTAGAAGTTCTTGTGGTTTGTATTGATCAAATAGTAATAAAAACCCGAGACTCAATGCATATATAGATTATTCTTCGTTCTTTTATCCACTGCCAAGCTAAATCTTTTTAAAAAGATTTGATAAATAGTAAGTTCAATACACCACTTGACAACGTTAGCGAATCGACTGACTGACACATTAGCGAATCGTCTCAGTACGTTAGCGAAACGACCGACATTCGTTCGGACTTTTGCTTCAAATGCCGTGCTTGGGGAAATACTTTTTATTATAAACGCTGGATCATTAAATAATGCAATTTGAGAGCTTTCATTGGCTAAGCCATCATGGGTTGTGAACCATTATGCCATACGAGTGATTTTTGGCGCGTTTTTATTTTCGAGTTTAATTTTCGCGCTTGTCGGAGCCAAGTAAAATGCAACGCGCGCTCGTGGAATCATTGTTTATTTGTCAACCTGTAATTTACTGAGGTGAAACGAAATACCTAAGATAATTCTAGCCACGAGTCTAATGATGTGTCCTCATTTCGTTTCAGCCACTCGAGAAACAGCTTTCCTTCACGCCATCAGCTCAGCCGCCATTACACACGAGTTCACTCATCAGTGCAGCAAAAACAGAATACCCGGATGTAAGTGCGGCAAGACAAGAAAACAGCCAAAAGGGAACAGCGGATGGCAGTGGGGGGGCTGTAGCGATGACATCAAGTTTGGCGAGAAGGAGACGAGACTCTTTATTGACAAACTGGAGAAAGGAAACGACGCCCGCACAGCATTTAACCTGCATAATAATGAAGTAGGAAGAAAGGTAAGCTGTCATGGGTTTTTTTGTTAAGCTAAACCAGTTAAGGTGGCTCGATAGACTGAGGGGGACCAAAAAGTTTAAATATGGCGAGGAAAAATCAATTTTGTGCGATTGCACTCATGAAAAACAGACACTTTTTAAGGTTTTACTCACAATGGTTGCTATGGCAACCAGCCACACCCTTTTGAGGTGCTTTTTGATAAAAAGAGCACATCTTTTTAAGTTTGTTTCGTTCTGTGCAAGGACCAAAGTTTTGACAGTTAACTGCTGTTTTCAGTGCTTTTACGTGTCTAAACAGCAAAGTATCGTTCATATTTGTTGAAACTGATCTCCATTTGTGAGCACTTTCTGACTGTAAATAACCATCGCTATGGCCGTTGCTACGTAAAAAAAGTTATTCCACTGTGTACTTTCCTTGATTGTTACACTTATCTAGAGGCAAATTCGGCAAGATCGTTTTAAAATGCTTTTTACAAGTCGGTTCAAGGGCTTAAAATATTATGTTTTTTAGAAAACATATTTTTGGTGAACGTCGTCGAGCTACCTTAATGATTTTAGGATCAAACTGCTAAGAACTGTCACCAATCCGCGTTGCGCAAAGTCGATCCGCGTCCTAAGTTGGGTTTGGCTTGAAAAAAGGTTGAGACTTTTAAACTTTTGGAAATAATTTAGGAAATAATTAAGGAAATAATTTATATTTATAGAATAGAACTTTGCTTCTGAGGCTGGAATCTTTCACTAGTTATTGATAAATATCGGGGTTTTCTCTATAGTGACTTCAAGCGAAGGCTTGCTGTACTTAGATAACTTAGTTAACTATGTGTTCTTTTATCAAAAACTAATTAAAAACTGAAACAGGACGAAAACAGGGACTATACAGGTCACTTTCATATCTTACTTATTAGGCACTACCAAGAGCCAATTATGGCTCTTGGCACTACCTTGATCTTAACAGTGAGTTTTGACTACCATCTCTCATGGCCTGTTGTTCACCAGGTTGTTCGAGGAATCCTGAGAAAAGAATGCAAGTGTCATGGTGTTACCGGAGGTTGCAATTTGAAAACCTGCTGGAAACAACTGGCCCCCTTCAACGTGGTTGGATCAGAACTGAAACAGAAATACCGCGCAGCTGTCAAAGTATCATTCTTGAACAACGAGCTTCACCGAGACAACAGCCCAGACAGACTGGTGACTAAAACTGAGAAGAGGCTGGTCTACCTCGACTCGTCCCCAGACTACTGTGTACGAAACGCGACCACCGGCTCGCCTGGAATGCTGGGAAGGACATGCCAAAGTAAAAATTCAACCACTGATGAGGAATGCAGGTCTCTTTGTAATTCTTGTAATCTGCGACATCGAACAGTAGAACATACCAAACAAGTCAAATGTAAATGTAAGTTCGTGTGGTGCTGTACTGTAAAGTGTAAGGTTTGCACCGTCAAGTACTCGCTTACAACTTGTGTGTAAAAAAAAAAAGGTTAGGATAGAAACCTTATCATCGAGTTACCGTTAGATTCAAGCTCCTTTCAGAATCTTGAGCGATTAATGGTATTTTTCAGACTCGTTTTTATTTAGTCGTGTAAAAAATTTTTTGTGAATAGTTCTTAGAAGAGGTAGCTTTGAAATTTCATGCATTGTGTGACCCAGTCATTGAGCGGTGTTTCCAGTAAGTTTTATTACTGACGTATTAAGTTATTTTCGCTATAATAAAACATGGAAGGCGATCTATTGTTTTTTTTTTTTGTGCGGTAGAGAATATTTCTAGTTTAGCTGTTATTCTTCCCCAGATTGCCCTCCATTTACCCCAATCTAACGCCCAGACTCCCATCATAAATTCAAGTCAGCATATGAATCGGGTTCAAACTCAAACTTCTCTTTTGGATACAAACGAAAGACATTTCAGATAGAACAAAGCAGAGAAAAGTCTAAAGCACATTTATTTAAATCAGGGACGCGATTTAATATTTATCTTTTTCTGGATATGTATGTAGCGTTTGAAAGCGTCTCCACCTCGCCACATTCCTTTTACGTTTGAAGCTATTAATTAGAGACACTACTCTCCGTGGCGCAATCGGTTAGCGCGTTCGGCTGTTAACCGAAAGGTTGGTCGTTCAAGCCCACCCGGACGACTGTTTTTTTCAGCACAAAAATGCACAGAGTTTCCAAAATGATATAAAGTGCTGTCAGTCAAAATAGTTTGAACTCAATAATTGTTTTATTATTTCAGTGTCGTTTCCACTAGTCCCTCTTTTGTAGTGATTACTGTGTATATCTCAGTACGTAATCCTCCTCACTTGTTAAAGGTTGTAAATGTTATTTCTTTAGCTAATCCTGTGTTCCCTTGCAATACTTTGTTCAGTAGCATGTTTTCTGTTCCTGGTGAGTTT